>JAEMOT010001800.1:469395-518583 GCA_019297695.1 Apostasia ramifera | reverse complement strand
CAATAGAAAACGGCAATTCAGCAGTTATTACAAACTTTGCTAGAATACTGCGTAATTGGATTGTATCATAAGCACCATGAACATATAAAGAAGCATCATCATCTACCTCTTGCTTGTTAGTTTTTTCAGGATTGAAAAACTTTTGCTTCTTTCCTCTTTTGACTAAAATAGGGCACACTTCTATGTGTCTCATGCAATTAGTAGTAGAAGCAGATTTTTGATGCTTATACTTCTTATAACAATGCTTGCATTGCCAGTTATCAGTAGGCTTCCCTTTCTTATCGTTTTCATGGATAAGATTAAAGTGTTCCCATACTAAACTTCTTTTTTTCTTTCCCTTCATTTGGACCTCTCCCTCAGTACCTTCCTCCCTTTGACTTTCTCCATCATTTTCAATCTCTACGACATGAGTTGCATGATCAACAATAATTACTTTATTACTGGAAATATTTATAGGCTCAGAATCCTCAGATTTATCATCACTACCCAAATGACTTATATTTTCAGTTAGGTCTGTAATTATGAAAAAAATTGCAATACTTAAATTAGTGAATCAGCAAATAATTTGAACAAAAATCAACTTAGTCTAAATGATGAAACAAACCTTTAAAAATATTTTTTGACATTTCTGCCATAATTATCTGCAACAAAATCCCTTAGGATAACCTCTAATCTTCTCCCTGTCAACCTGTCTCTTTAAAAAAGGTCAAACTCTATTAAAAATGTAAGGTGGCTGTGAAAATAAACATGTAAAAAAAAATAACAATATAAAGTCAAACTCTTGTGTTCTTCTAAATTTTCATTCTCAATTTTCAATGTTTATACTTTAACTCAAAAAAAAATATTCAGTATATGTTGTGTTTCCCTACAGAGAACATATAAAAACTTGCATAATCTAAGATTTGAGAACATGAATCTGATCAATGCATTTGGACAACTAAATAGGTAAGCAGCTTGAACAATGAGTATTTGATATTAGAGCAGCTCAGCAGCATGTGGAATAAACAAGAACAACCTCAAATATAAAAATTGATTGATGAATACGGCCGAATAAGATCATCTGATAAACCCCATAGCTGCATTAAAATGCAAAATGCAATGTGCTTTTTTGACTTCCAAACTATTATCTAGTAGAAATGTGCTTGTGTTAGCAATTAGAATCAGCTTCAATGAAATCCATAGACTACTAGCCAGTTATACCATTTTAAACAAGTTAAACACTGCACTGGTTGATAAGTTCGCACGGTGCGGTGATACAAGAAGCTCAATGGTGTTCGATGAAATGCCAAGCAGAGATGTTTCTGCATGGAGCGCAACAATCGGAGCAATGTCTGTGGAGGAAGATGGGAGAAGAGCGTTGCAACTCTTCTCAGACATGGTCAGAGGGGGAGTGAAGCCAGACAGCGTGGTGTTTGTTGGAATTCTGACTGCATGCAGCCATGGTGGGTTGGTAGAAGAGGGTCGCAAGCTCTTTCAGTCCATGGCAGAGGACTGAAAGAGTTTGCTACTCAAGACGTACATTATGGCTGCATGGTGGATCTTTTGGGACGAGCTGGGCTTCTAGGAGAAGCTCGAGCTCTCATCGAAGGATAAAGCCATAAAGGGGTTAAGAAACTCCCTGGTTCTACCTTAATCGAGATTGATGGAGGGATCCATGAGTTTACTTCAGGAGATGATTCGCCTTCGCTGTCGCCGTCGCCGTCGCCGACGCCGACGCCGTCGCCTTCGCCGTCACCGTCGCCGACGCCTTCGCCGTCGCCTTCGCCTTCGCCTTCGCAGTCGCCTTCGCAGTCGCCTTCGCCTTCGCCTTCGTGGTCGACTCGTCAGTAGGTCGCAACTCGGAACTCGCGGAAGCTTGGAAACCTAAAGCGGTAAAGCCCTAAGTTCCCAAGGCGACGCCAGCCCAACGCTCGACTTTTGAGGACGACGGACGTTGAGCCGTGCGCACTGCGCATGTCTTGTCTGCGTGCTGGTAGACAGGCGCGAGAGATGAAACGAAAAAATAAATCGCGCGACTGTCACTCATTTCGAGTCGAGTCAGCTCGATTTTTTTTCGAACGAGTCAAGTTAAACTCGAAATCGACTCGAAATAATTTCGAGTATACTGAATAGCTCGAAACTCGACTCGAAATGACTCGAATCGATTTCGAGTCGAATATTTAATCGAGCGAGTTTCGAGCGATTTTCGACTTTCGAATAAAATTGCCAGCCCTAGGTTGGATCAAACTGTGTACTCTTCTCTTTTGGAGAATTGCAGGAGAGGCCTAACCTTTGCTGTCTTAAGGGATTCCCTGCGCCTTTTTGTATTGGTGATGCTTGCTTTCTGAAGCTCCTTGAACTCCCACGCACAGTGGCTTTTCAATTTAGATGCAGAGCATTGAGTTGACTTATTCGTGCCATCTGCATCAAGCCTTTGCTTAGGCTACTTTTTCTTTGCACCACCCAGAGGAAACTTGCTAGTGCTTGCTGCCAGGTATCCAAGGAGCTACTGGTATGAAGGTTATTGAAAGAGCTGGGGAGAGCAGGTAATATTTTCCTCACATATCCACCTGCTCCTTGTTTTGGATCGGACACATGCTGTAGCAGTTAGCTCTTGGAGATGGATCGGTAATTGCAGTGAAAGGTTGCAGCTTTGTGTACATCGAAAATCTGTCTGCAAAGAGGCCAGAAACTTGCAGTTGCTGCTCTAGTTTATTCTCCTGTTTCTGCAGATATTCTGTGCAGAAACCTTCCAGCAGTGATTTTCCGGTGATGGCCGCTACTATCTCCTGCTGTACAGGTGAGAGAATCCTTCGGTTTGGCACAAGAATAAGGTAGACAGCCGTCAGTTGGCATTTCAGACTGTAGTTGCTTGTTCCCTGGGAGATGTGGGCACCCCCTTCTGAGGTCCTCCCTTCTAGGATTCAGAGCCATCGGTTGCTTTCCTTACATTCACAAGTTGTTTTCTAGTTTTTGGGACTTCCAACCAAGCTTTGGATGCCCTTCTGGGTTTGGCCTTCTTTGTATTCTTCTTCCTCGTTCCTCCTCCCGTTGCTAACAAGAATCTAAGGCCAGCTTGATCCACCGAAGCTTTAGGTGTTTCTTGCATTTCAGCATTCAAATCTGCACATGCACTAGGGCTATGATGTACAGAAGAGTGCCACAGCTGAGTCCTGCAGGAGTCCCTTACTGCATACGGTTTTCTACCTCCTCTAGGGTTGGAAGATCCTAACATATTTTCAGAGATTGTGGCTTCTTGTTGCGTGAAACAGTCTCTTGTGAACGCCTTTCCACATTTGAAGCAAACAACCAATAGAATCTCATATTCTACTTTTTGGACGAACCTTCTTCTGGTTTCCTTCACCCAAACTCCTGCCTTGAGTTGCTTTGCTTAGGTCAAATTAACACAAATTTTAGCAAAGCCAATTTTGTCGATATTAGCAGTGTACTAATCAGCCCATAAGGCATGTCCAGTGAGGGAAGCAATTCTCTTCAGATTTGGTCAAGAGAAAAAAAAAAGATTTTTTTTTTTTCACTCAAAAGTGGTAATTAGACTATTCAAGATTGCTCAACTCAAGTTAACCTTATAATTCTCTTCACTAGGATTTTACAATTCACATTTTACTAAATCCCAAATTTCATTGATCATTAAAACTCCTTTACAATATTAGACGAACTTTTTATATATGAATCCCACTATATGAACAAAAAAATACATGCAAGGAATAACATATTAATTACACTCATGTTAAATAAAGAAAATACAAAAATAAAAAAATTTATGATGAATATCTTGTCTAACAAATCAGCTCAAATTTTGATTGAATCTACAACAAACTAATTTGACAATCATGAATCAAATTTAATCAGCCCAGATTTGATTCCTCGGTCAGCATCAAGCCAAAGATGGAATGAATCTCAGGCAGTCATAGTGTTAGTCATGGTGTCAGGTGTCCCCTCCATTTTGCTAGCAAAATTATAAGTATATTATAAATGTCAAATTCTATTCTCCTTTCTATTGAGATATTTAATATGGTATAGTATATTATAAATGTCAAATTCTATTCTCCTTTCTATTGAGATATTTAATATGGTATGACTCTAGTTTTTTTGCCTTCAAACCAAAGTTCATGGCAGTGGATGCATAATTTTCTGCAGGAGAGAGAAAAATTGCTTCTTTTAACCTTTCTGCTTTCTCCTAAAATTCAGCTTGACACCAAACTTCATGATAGGCATGATCGATGCAGCCAGTTTGTGTGTGCTTACATAATCATGTTGCCATGGATAGGATAAAACACATTTATACTGCTTGATTTTTTTTTAGCCCTTTGTTCCTGATTTATGTTCCTAGCAGTAAACTTGCCTATGACAGATTAACCTCAATCTGTGAACCTTAAACCCTAAATCATATAGCCCCATGACTAACTAAAGCCAAACCAAACTCGTAGACATTATAATGATGAGGACGATGGCAATCAAAGTGTAAATACCATCATTTCTATCTTGTAGTGTAGCTTTTTTGTATTTGTTTAAGCTTTGAAATTAATTTAATTTACTTGATTTTTATTTATAGGAGCAATATTCTGAGGTAAGAGCTCCAGAGGAAGCAAGAAAGCCAACTGCTAGGCCAAGCAAACGATCAAAGAAGAGGTTGTAAGGTTAGTGAGCATAATCAATTCATCATTGGCTCTTGATTGTTCTCGTACTACAATCCATATGAACTAAATACCCGGCTTTCCTTTTTAATACTGGTATCAGAATGCAATTTTTTTTCCATAGATATTGTGATCTTCTGAGTTCAGTATTTTCTAGAAATGAGATTTAAGGGTGTTTGGCTTAATGGTATCTTGATGTCGTATTATATTATTTAGGTGTCATTTTTTGAATAACATTTTTATAATTTTTTTCTGAAACCAAACAATTATTTTTTCTAAAAAATATGACATAACATCAAGATTATATTGAACCAAACGCCCCTTAATAATGTTTATAGTAATGTAAAGTGGCAGGAAGCTACTTGGAATAGTTTGTTATTAAATTTGAGATGTGTTTGGCCCGAGAAAATTTTGGGCTTGGTGCGTGCACCGTTAGGGGGACAATCACCGTGTGCCATGTGTGCACTCCGGGTGGGCCCGTGCACACGCGACGCCCTGTGATTGGGTGCCGAATGATTTGGGGCTCCAAACCCAAAATTTTTTCGTATGGCCCTTTGGTGGATTGAGATTTAATTTATGATGAACAAACCAACTTACACAAGTCGTCATTGTTTGGTTTTAAGAACGTTTATCATTTGAGTGTATTAATTCATTCTTTGAGTTAATTCTAATTTTTGGTTAAATTGTTTATAGGTTTATGAGGTACTGGCCTTCTTGCAATTCATTGCATGCATGTTCTTGAGTTTCAAATTTTATTTCTGTTTGGTTCATTCTTTTATTTTGCAAATTAACTTTCCAGGTAAGTCATTGAAATAATTTTTTAAGAGTATGCAACCGTTTCCGTCACCAATCGAACGTTTTCAGCCAAATTGGACTAGACGCAATATACTATGGGATTCTTATTAGTAAAAAGATGATATTTAGATGTCATGACATCGGATTATATAATACCAAGATAACAACGAACTAAATGTCCCCTAAATTCAATCTTGGATTTCTACTGTGAATCACTAATAACATAACATAACATCAGGATAACATTGAACCAAACGCGTCTTTAAACTATCTATAATCGCTACTAAAATTTTTCGTAGAATTATAAGGACAAACTTTAGTAGTTCTCATATTATCTGTAGTCCGGGTAGTGAATATAATAACAGTTAAATTAAATAGAGTAAATTTCAGTTTAACAAATTGTACAGGGCTCATAATGAGCTCGAGCAATCCAAGCCAATTTGACTCAAAAAAATCCAAAATTTTAAATTTATTGCTTTAATTGTTATAAATTTAAATGTGCTTATGACATCATGCACGGCATGAGAAATAAACTCGAAAATTATAATTACGAAAAAATGAATATTTTTTAAAGATTATTTAATTTAAAATTTTGAGATAGTTAATGTATGGTAAGAAGGCCGTTACAGAAGAGTGAGACTGGGCGCATAGCATTTATTATGCGATCCATAAAATTATTTAAAGGGCAAATTACGCTAGGTCTTTTTAACACTTAATATTGTACACATAATTTTAAAATAAACATCTGGTTTCTGAATTTTAATAAATTATCAAATAAGTTTTTTTTTTATTTTTTTTTATTAAAATTTTTTAAAATTACCGTTTTACCTTTGCCTTTCTCTCTCCTCTTGATCCGGCGCACGCACGCGGGCCGTGGTCGTCGTTGGCCGGGCGGCCTACGCGTGTGCACAAGATCGAGAGGAAAGAGAGAGAGACTTCTCTCTCTCTCCTCCCGATCACTCGTATGTGCGCGGGACGTGTAGCCACTGGCGGGTCGCGCGGTTGTCGGCGGGCCGCACGGCAGGCGGACCGTCGGCAGTCTTGCAGTCCGCGCGCGTGCGCCGGATCTGGACGAGAGAGAGAAGGGCAGGGGTAAAACGGAAATTTTAAAAAAATTTAATAATAAAAAATAAAAAAAAATTAATTTAATAATTTATTAAAATTCAGAGATTTGATGTTATAATTTTAAAAACGTGGACTTATGCGATATTAAAAATTAAACTTAAGGACCAGGCGTAATTTACCCTTATTTAAAATCAAATGTTAGCTTGAAAATTACTTAAAAATGTAATTGGTTGGAAATCAATTTAAAAATAATTGACTCGATTTTTGAGCAAAATGGCTTGCGTGGAAGTCAATTTCAATTTTGAATTAGCCCGCTAGAAAATTGATGTGAATTTTATAAAGAAATGCAAATAAAATATATATAATAAAAATTTAATAATTTTTTTAAGCTTTCTGGAAATAAATTTCAATTTTGAACTAGCTCACACGGAAATTTATCTAAATTTTAAATAGAAAATATGAATAAAATGTATATGCTAAAACTTTAATAATAAAATAGAGATCAGTACCCTACCCCTCATTGAAACCAGCTGATTTAGGCCCTGTTTTACATGAAAATTAAAATTATGAATAAAATAATATTAATTTTAAAATTAATAATTAATAAATAAATAAATTTTTATTATTTTATACATAAATTTTAATATAAAAATTTTATTTTATTTTACAAATTAAATTATTTTCAATAACCCTATCAACTAAATTAAAACACTTAGAATTGAATATATGAAATAAAATAATATTTTTTAAGGGTAATTCTACTTAGGCCCTTGAGATTTATCTACTTTGCCGGCCAGGTCTACAAACGTTTAAATATGCCGTTCAGGTCTACAATAATTACTATATAGTTCACTAGAGCCCTAATTATTTTTGAAAAACTTTCAATCAGGTCCAACATAACATTTTTCATTTAAAACATCGTTACTTCATCAATAAAATAAAATAAAATAAAATATTTTTTCAATTATGATTTTACTCTCGCGCGCAGTGCATTTGCAGACAGGCCACCTGCGCTCAGCCTCGTGCTCAGGCGATGCTGCGGCGACGCTCGTGCGCTGGCGATGCTNCCGCGTGCTATCGGCCGCCTGTGCGCCAACGCCGACGCAGCAGGTAGCGCGCGGACGCCGACGCGGTAGGTAGCACGCGGATGCTTGTGCAGAGCGTTTGTGTGTGAGGCAGCGCACTGTAGCGATGCGTGCGAGGACGTTGCGGCCGCAAGCTACCGGTCGCCTGCGCTCAGACTCCAGTGGGAGCGCGCTACCAGTCATCGGTGCTCGAGTCGGTGCGCGTGCATACAGTCATGATCAATGACATATTTTAAAAATTAACGAATTAAGAAAGGACATCTTTGTCATTTTTATAATACATCACAATATCTTGTTTGTAAATGGTATGTTTTGAGTGTGGAGTTTTAGGTCCAAGTAAGCAAATCTTGGAAGCCTAAATGAAATTATCAAATTACCCCTACTTTTATATTAAAATTTATGTAAAATATAATAAAAATTTATTTATTTATTTATTTATTATTATTAAACTAATACAATTTTGGTTTTGATTTTGATGCTTGCGTCAAACATGTCATTAAGGTCTCATTTGATGAGAAAAATTTTCACCAACTAAAATTTTATTTTATTTAAAAAAATTAAAATAATATTTTTTATGTCATCTAATATAAAATTTAATAATAATTAACTACTTTATTTAATATTTAACATAATTTTTAATAGAATTAATTTATTTTATTTTATATCATATATATATTTTTTAAAATTTTTACTAATATTTTTAATTTATTTTTTTCCAATTAAAACAGAGCCTAAACTTGAAATCTTAAAAAAATTAAAATTTTTAGTTAAATTATATGTTATTTGGTGAGATTATTAAGTTATAATAAAATTGAAGGTAGTTAAAAATTTACTTCAAAATGGTTAATTTGAAATGATTAAAAAATTGAAAAATTTACTTGGTATATTTAAGAAGTGGGAGACATGATTTTTTTAAAAAATTATAAAATTATTATTATTGTCACAACTCAAAAATGAGTCAAAGAGCATACATTCTTAAGTTGGTGCTACTAAATTTAATTGGTTTGCTAAAATAAATTAAGAAGTTAAAAAATTTGAATCAAGAAAAAAACAATTTATTTCATTTACTTGTGAGAATTAAAATTTTTAAAAATTTTCTAAGAATGTTTAAAGTGTCAATTATCTAATACCATGATAAGTTAATCTAATGTAATACCATTTTACAATTTAAAATAAGTCGTAAAACCTTTTTAATAGCATTAATTCCTAAAAATACTTATTTGAGGCCCGTCAAATTAATTGTGTGATTGTTTTGATTTCGCATTTAGCAAAATTAGTTAGCCAAGTGTGATGCGGGTATAAAGAAAAGACTTTCTCAAAATTAACTCGCTTCTTTCTCTATTTTTCGCAATTTTTTCAAATTTAACTCTCTTTTTTTTCTATTTTTCGCCTTCTCCGGCTGTTGGCAGAGAAAAAGAAAGGGAGGGCTGCTTCTTAGTCGGGGTTGCATGAAGTAGATGGACTAAGGCAGAAAATTTGGACAAAGGCGGAGAACTCCTTCACTTATTCTACTTGCATAGCTAATCTAAGGTAGACAATGATTCTAATAAGTATATTAAATCAAAATCTCTGTAACTAATATATTAATTTGAGCAATGATGAAGTAGTTATATGAATTATTTAGTGCTATGGATATTGTAGTTATATTTGAATCCTGTGCTAAATATTACATTATTTAATATATCAGTTGATCTCTGATTTTAAAAAAATTTAGTAGAGAATTAGTTTATAACATTAGCTACAATTTTGATTTTGGCATTTTCTATTAATTTTAATTTTAAAGTGACATGTGAAGGTCTTCAATGAAATGTACTAAGGGGGCGTTTGGTTCAGTGTTATCTCAATGTTATGTTATGTTATCTTTAAAAAATAATTATTTGGTTTAATGACATCTTTAAATAACATTATAATTAATTACAAAAATGCCATTACATGCTGACATCTAAATGTCACCCCAAATCGGGCGACATCTCAAGATAACACCATCAATTTGTCATTATAATGTCAATAACTTCCAACTAAACAAAAATTATTTGGATAGCATTTATATTTTCTAATATCATAATATTGAACCAAATAAATGTCCATTGATGAATAATAATGACATTTATATAATATGACATCTAAATAACATTGACATTGAAATAACACTGAACCAAACGCCCCCTAAAATTTATTTATTTCTGTTTAGTTTTGGTTATATGAATTTAGATTTTTATTAAAATTGGTAGGAAGTTAGAGTATTTGACTATTTGTTATGCTATAAAATTGATGTTTAAAGTTTCCTTAAATGAGTTCATTTTATATATATTTAAACTGATTAAACTAAATATAAAGTTTTGTATTTAAGGTATTTTGGTGTACATGCTATTTAAGTGATGAATTCGTATACCAAATGAGATTCAATAAAGGTAAAACTTGGCGTGTTGATAGTTCACTCGATTCTTTTTAATTTTTATGTTTGTAATTTTTCTTGGTTTGGTCATAAAATTAATGATTTTATTGCGTAAATCTCTTATTCTGTGTTTACTTTGAATATATTATTAGATTCTATTTTTACATAAAATTGGCTTATCAAATAAGCTTCGAATACTATGAAAATTTATAGGTAGATAGGAAATTTGATTTCCTATAACTTTGGTATTTAAATAAATATAAACAACTTTCTTTCGACTTCATTGGCTATTGATTCTTTTATAAATTTTGTTTGAATTCGTAATTGTGATCTTCTTATATTTGAAAAAAAAATGTTGATCGATGAGTTTAAAAATAATAACGAAATGAGCTTATAAGTATTTGAAAAATATTGTTTTGCATATACGAGTAAAGTTAATACAAATGAAATTAAATTGGAGCTTCTTGAAGTGTTATGCTCCTGCTATAGCTCAAGCTATGATATAGTGTTGGTAACTACGGTTCACTGTGACTATGGTCCACTTGATTTAGCGACTATGATTCACAAGAAAATTTAAGACACAACAATGTGACAATTATATTTCGCTGTGACTATGATTTACATGAAGAACACATCGTTACTGGATCCTAAGTCTCGAATGAGAAACATGAAAGTTGCATTAGGCAGTCGACGATTAGCACAAAACTAGTTGAATCAATCATGATATGAATCTTTTATGATTTACATGAATAATGTAATAGGCAGTTGAGACATAACTGAATAAACTAAGTCCCTACAGAATAAAAAGTGATATAAATAAATTAGTAAAAATTACGTATAATAATTCTTCATGCATTATTATTATAAATTTAATATAAAAACAGCACTGATTTTGTGATGTAGTAGAATATTTTACCCGTTTTTATTATGATCATGTAACATAAGTTAGTATTATATGATTTTATCATTGTTTAATTAGTAATATTTTTGTGTTATGTAAATTTTAGTACGTTACAATTTTATTTTTGTTTTGAAGGAATATGGGGTAATGGCATGCATGGTTTAAACTCTGCTCCTAATTTTTAATTTTAGATTATAATATAATGTTTTTAATAAATTAAGATTTTATTTCATTCAATTCTAAAAAAAATTAAAACTTTTTAATATTTATTTTTATTTAATATAAATTTTAATAAGAGCATTTACTATATACTAAAAAAATTTATATATTATATATTAGTTTAAATATATATTATTTTATAATTTAAATTTTATAAGATAATGATATATAAGTAATATTTAATATTTTTTAGATACGTATGTAAATTTTTAAAATTAATATTAAAAATAATTTTATTTATATTTAATATTTATTATGCAAATGAAATTTTTTTTTTCAAAATAAACCCCATAAAAAACAAGATCCGTATCTATTCAATATAGATAAAATTCCAATATTAGAACGAAAATAATATATTTTAGAATGGATACAATTAGCAAGAGAATTAAAAAATATTTATACTTAAATGTCTACATAACAATTATTAGAAATAATAACATTTAAATTTACTGAATCAGTTTTCATGGTCTTTAAATTTCTTGAAAATTTATCATAATTTTAAAAATTAAAAAAAGAAAAAATAAAGATGATATCATTATCTTTCTAGAAAAATTTAAATAAAATTTTTTTACAGGAGAAACATTAGATAATACTGAAGATAATTCTACCTTTTTTTTAAACAATAAAATAGATTTATTTTCGATTCTATAAAATTTAAACACTATCTTTTATCTTATATATAATGCTACCTTTTTTAATTTAATCAGAGATTTTAATTAGTAATTCAAATTAAAACGTTTGTCGTTCTCCCAGAAATAGCTGTTCCTTATCGTTCGAATATACGGTTGAAACGATGTCTTCTTATCCCTCGAGCTTTCCTGCTAGTCGGAAACTCGCTCTCCGGTAGCTGAGATGGAGATTCTTCGAGTTCCTTCGGTTCCTTCTTCCTCCCGATCGAAGATAACTTCATGGAAAGGTTTTATTTCTTCTGTTCTCCCCCTTTCTCTTTTTCTCTCTCTATCACTTTTTCTCACTACTTCTCCTTCTACATGTTCCAGGAGAGATTTCTCGGCAGAAACCTTTCCGCTTCCCATCACATGCTCGCTTCTGGCCATCCCAGCTCTCTAGCACGAGAAGGCTACGTTGCATCTCACTTGTCTCCAAGGCCACCGATCTTCAAGGTAGCTTAAGATTCGCGACGAACTATTTGGAACTGCAGGCTGTGGGAAATAGCCCTCATTACCTTAAGTTTTTCGTTCTGTTTCTGTTTCTGATTTTTATTATTCAGCAGAGACTTTACTGATATCAGATTCTGCAAGGGCAGAAGTTCTGACCGCCTTGGCCCAGATTATTGATCCTGATTTTGGCACAGACATTGTTTCTTGTGATTTTGTTAAGGATTTGCACATTGATGAAGAGCTTAAAGAGGTTAAATTGCAACGTTTAGTCTACTCTATGGACTTTCCTCCTTTGTCATGTTTATGTTCTAACGTTATTTATCCCTAGAAGTACTTTTTTTTTTTTTCTATTTTAGGTTTCATTTCGGTTAGAGCTCACTACTCCAGCTTGCCCTATCAAGGATATGGTATTAAATGATCTAGTGATGTACTTTTGATCTTTTATTTCTTTTACAGTGTTGTTATAATTGCTACAAATTCAATTTTTTCTTCTAATCATTAATTTTCTTGGTATCTTTTTTAAAGACTAGTATGATTGCTCCTTGATGAAGGTTTCCATATTCTTATCACAAAAAATTAAGGAAATTTGTAGTTACTGGTCGTTTTGAAAATCATCTATTATTCTTAGACAAGTTATGTCGGATTGGCTTTTGGATTTAGGTGCTTGTTATTGCAGAAATTTTTTCTAGTCATACTGATACTGCTATGTCACACCTCTACTAGTGAGAGCACGTTTTGAAATCATGTTTTATGCTTTTGCTTGTTATTGCACGTTTTGTAAGACCTTTCTAGTTTTTTTAACTACATCTCTTTTAGCATCTCACTTTGTTCCAATTTTGACCAGTTTGAGCAGAAGGCAAATGAGGTTGTCACTGCTATTCCTTGGGTCAAAAAGGTTAATGTCAAGATGTCAGCGCAACCTGCAAAATCTGTGTTTGCTGGAGAACTACCAAAGGGGTTGCAGAATATATCAAATATTGTTGCAGTTTCAAGTTGCAAGGCAATTTTTTCCCATATTTTGAATTATTTCCTAATCTTCCATAATTAATTGCCTTGGCAGTAGTTTTTAAAAGCTAATTCTAAAGTTTGAGAATGTTATACATGTCATTCATATACATGAAGATACACATAAAGGTGAGGTCATCAAATGATTGCACGCATTCGTCTTTGACTTGAATACCATCTGAATGATGATTTGACCATTAATTGATCTAATGGTTATTGACAAAGTGAGTTTTTAGATATGCATCACTATGCCATCTAAGCATCTCACTTTTGAGAATCCCATAAACAAATTGCTATACAAGTTGTTTCAAAATAAATCCATTGGTAGCTTTCTTATTGACAACTTTTCTTTATATTAGATGATTGTTAAGGAAGCATGAACACTTCTGTATATTCCAATGTGTCGTGTTGTATCCTTATGTTGCCTTTGTGCTATCTAGGTGCTTCTATAATATTAAGCAAAAATTATAATAGAAGTACATAATCACATAAAAATCTATTATATTATTTGATGTGTCTTGTTGTGTCCATGTCCTGTAATTTGGAAAGCTTTCATGTCGGCATGTCGTATTGTGTTGTATCCTTGTGTCCCTGTGTCCCTGTGTGTGCACATGCTTCTTAGATGATCGCACAAGGCACAAGTGTTTCATGTGTGTGTGTGTGTGTGAAACTACAACAAGCACTTATGTAGCTTCAAAGCCCTTATGGTTACTCTAGTCGAGAGCCTTGATGCCCATCTATTCAATTGAAGATGTTGGATTTAAAGAAAACATGTTTGAGTAATTCTAATGTTGTGTTTATTCAAAATTGAAGACATTGACTATCAAAAATCATCATAATATGCTAGATCTAATCCCTTGCACTCTAATGCTTTTTAGCTTTTGAGTTATAAGTATTCACTATCAAAATTATACCATTTGCAAATAGCATATACCAGTAGCACATGTATAACTAAGTAGAAGTCAGGGTTAATACTATTTTGTAATCTACTATCACAATAAATTCTTACCATTCAACTACATTTACTATTTCTTAATGCTAGATGGTATGTTTGAAAAGATTTAGAAAAGTCATTTGAGCTACATAATGGTTGAAAAATAGTATTGTAATTGATTTCATGTTGTCAGGAAAAAGTCAAAGCTTGCATTAACAAGATTGTAGGAACTAGAAGCTATAGATTATACAATGACAGTGACAAGAGGCCTTAATCTCAAACTATGTCAAGTCAATTAAATGATTTCTCTTCTCATTTCACTTTATTTGAAGCAATGCTTTCTATAAGCTCAAGTGACTTATGGCCACATCTAATGATTATCTCCCAAGTCAATTGTTCATTTAAACCCTCACCCTTTATTGCTTTGGATTGGACCCCTTGACATTTATGTACGAGGACTTTGTGTGGCTGCTGTGGGACATAGGAAAACTAGGTCAAAATACTTTCCTCTCATATAGTCTTATATTCTCCCTTATAAAATAATTTTTAATACAAACTAAATTTATGCGGCCACTCATCTACAGCAATCTTATGTCTATGAAGCACTCGTAGCATAGAGGGATATGCAAATGCAAGTAACCTTATCTACAGTAAACCTTGGACGAGTATCCTTATGTTTGCTATAAGGGGGTGAAATCACGAGATATTAAAATGCATGAAAAGATTGAAGGAGAAATATAGTCCTGTTTGGCGCGAGGATCAAAATCAGGACCAAAATGGTACTAGTTTAAAAAACAAACAATAATAATGATAAATAAATTTTTTTAATCATTCTATGCATATTCTAATATAAAAAAATATTATTTTACTTCACATACTCAATAATTTTCAATAAACATATCAACTTTATTTCACATCCTAGACTAAAATACTCGAATCGAGTATTTTGGTCTAGGATGTGAAATAAAGTTGATATTTTTATTGAATATTATTGAGTATGTGAAGTAAAACAATATTTTTTTATATTAGAATATAAAAAAAATTTATTTATGATTATTATTATTGTCTTTTAAACTAGTACTATTTTGGTTCTTACGCCAAACAGGGCAACATGTGTTTATAAGTTATGAATCATGACTAAAAAGGTGCTTGAGTAGTTGCATAATATCTGAGCTTAAGAACTATGCTTGCATTTTAATATGGTACCTTTTCCAATCTCAGCATAAGCATTGTGGCACTCTTCACCTTGATATTAATGCTCATTTAGCTAAATTTCATTTTTTTTCAGAATTGGTCAAACTTCAACACTTGAGACTGTTAAATTAACAAAAAGGTTGTACTAGAAAGTTTTAAAGGGATTTAGTCTAATTTGGTGAATTGATGGCGAAATATCAAAGAAGTCCAATTGCATTGGCATCATTAAAGATGAATGTAGAAAATCTGAAATGTGCAAAACTACTATATCCATTGTTTTAACTGACTGCTCATAAAATTCCCATCGATGGTATTGAAAATATAAAAACAACTGTTGCAGGGAGGTGTTGGAAAGTCCACTGTTGCAGTAAATCTCGCCTTTACATTAGCTGATATGGGTGCTAGGGTTGGCATATTTGATGCTGATGTTTATGGACCAAGCCTGCCAACAATGGTCTCTCCTGAGAATCATTTGCTACAAATGGTAGAATCATGTTTAATATTTTTTTATGATTACTAAACTTAATGCCGTTGTCCTAATCTCATCGTCTTTAGAACCCAGAAACTAAATCTGTACTACCTGTTGAGTACTTGGGGGTAAAGTTGGTTTCTTTTGGTTTTGCCGGACAAGGGAGAGCAATAATGCGTGGCCCTATGGTCTCAGGGGTGATCAATCAACTGCTTACTACTTCTGAATGGTATGCTCACTATTAATATTATGCATTCAATTACTAGTGGATGTGGTCACGGCATGGCCGACTTGGGCTTAGTTAATTATGTAGTGCTTATTGGTTGGAAAAAAAAAGAAGATTTGAAAAAATTTTGCGTTTTTTTGAAAAGACGTATATAATTGAAAATAAAGTTAGTTACATTAAAAATTGTGATAGATGTGAAACAAAGTTAATTAATTTATTGATAATTGTGTAGTATGTGAAATAAAATAATTATTTAATACGAGAGTTTGTGTAGGATGAGATATAAAATAGTTTTTTAATCTTTTTGTAAATAAAATAAAGTTTTTAGCCATAACTATTTGTGCCATGTCCTTTTTTTTTTCCATTTACCAATTGGAACCTCGGAGTTATATAAACTTGATTTAATTGGCCCTAGCCTGACATTTAATGGTAGCATTGGATGTTTAGGTTTGCATGTGTGTATTTATATGTACACTCACTATTCTAAATTATCTTGCACATTTTCATATTTTGCTCACCTCTAATGGTAGGATTTGTTTTATTTCAAACTCGTATTCAGCAAATATGTTAATTAGTTCCTTTATCTACCAATTTATGATGACATGAGTTCTAACTTTGCATTTGCAAGCAATAATGACAAATGACAAAATTTGAGTTTTTTTCAGTTTGTGAGAATTGTTATTCTCGAAAACTGGAGTTACTGTTCTTGCATATTATAGGATTTATTTTGTTGTAATTGTTATGCTTCCTGATTGTGAGGTAAAATTAAAGAGAATATACTAGCTATTTATTCAATTGATATTCTCATTCCAAAACATACATAAGCAACAATAAAGGAAAGGATTACAGATCTAAATAATTTGAGCAACAAATAATACGGGAAACTTCATATTATAATATTGCTTATACATAAAAAAGAGCAATGGTTGTCCTAATGGAAGCTCTATGGTTAGGATATTATATAGATGCTTTTCTCAGGTGGACGAGAATTTCCTTTAACCCTCTTTTTGTGCCACCCATCATATCTTCCGTCAAGTTTAAATGAAACCTTGTACTAAACTATCATCCTTTATAAAGATTTCTTAAGTAGGTAGGCTAACATTAAGTTAAGCCAGGGAGATGGGCGAAAATTCTGGGACTTCATTTGGCTAAGATTAAATATATTGTAAATTTTTAGTTATTTACTTTTAATACTTTATTTATTTAACTATTATTTATAATGAATATAACAACTTAGAGGCGTGATACAATTCTCTGTAAAAGGCTTAGCAAAATATTATAGCCTGTCTTATTAATTGTTGAATGAGGATTCTCTGTGTCCTGGAGTAACTTAAGAAAATACAATGAATTGCTCATCGAAAATCTTTGTGAAAGCCTGGAGAAAATGAGTATAAAACAAGGCACTCAAAAATTCTAAGAGTCATAGAAAAAGGTGTGTTAAAATATAGTTTACAAAAGGGAGATACATTCCCTAAAGGAGTTGTAGCTAAGTGATTAACTAGAAAGTATGCAGTCAAAACTATTTCACCCCGAAAGGATTTGGAAATATTCATTAGAAACATCAAGGTATGAGCAACATCAAGTAAATGACGGTGTTTGTGCTTAGCAATACCATTTTGTTGAGATGTGTAAGTACTTGAAATTTGATGAATGATCCTATAACAAAAGGAGGTAAAAGTAGACTGCATGTACTCAACAACATTATTAGTACGAAGAACTTTATTTCTTGATAAAACATTTGAAAAATACATAGAACTCCATACTTATACTTTAAAATATATAACCATATCATCTGAGTGTAATTATCTGAAAAACTAATAAAAGAACCTAAATAAATGGTTACAGGACTCAAGACTTATATGTCAGAATGCACTGAGCCAAAAGGAGCTTAACTAGTAGAGATGGATGTAAAAGGAAAAGATATACTATGATGTTTGCTGAACTGGCCTTGCACTGAAATTTCGAGCTGATGACGTAGTAGGAATCACTCAGACCTAAATTACAAGCTCTTATTTGATAGAGTGCAATGGAAATAAAGCATTTATGTAACCAAATAAAGACTTGGTTGTTGTTATTGATGTAGTAGGAACCACTGATATGTACAACTAGGAGGAGGATGATCAAAACAACAATGCGATTGGTAGGAAGTAATCGTAGAAGCTTGAAGAGGAGTAAAGGTAGAAGAACTTAACCCAGATAGATAACACACTCCTCCTGCTTTAATATCGCTACTAATCATCTTTTTAATTTGGAGGTTCTAAAAAACACAATGAGTAGGATAAAATGTAACATAATAAGTATGAGTAAAAGTTTTTGATTTAAAAGTAAATTTATAGGAAATTGTGGAGCATAAAGAATATTAGATAAGATAAGAGAGACAGAGAAATGAAAGGATTCCACTAATTGGGGAAAGAGAATTGTTGGTAAGTGTAAGTGGAGGTAAAGATGATTGAGCAGGTGAGGAGAATAGATTCGATTACCAAATGTTTGTGAACAAGATCTAGAATCTAAGATCCAATGTGTACCCAAAGGTGCAACAATAATATATCCTAAGTGAGTGGCATGAGATGAGAACAAAATACCTTGAGATACATGAACCAATCTATCATAATCGTTTTGAGAAAGAGTAATGAATCCTAGTGATGTATCCTGAGAAGTAGTTGGTATGATATGCTGAATAGTAGCGCTATAGCAAGACTACAGTCAGAAGGTAGAGAAGCTGACACGACATTATGCATGGATCAGTGGGAATGAATAGTGATAGGGGACCATGCCGTGGGTTGACAGACTTGCGCAAAGAGGTGTTACCAAGAAAGGAGTATTGAGGAGACATTGTTGATTTAAGGGCGAGATTTGTGCAGAGTGGATAGGTGGTGGCATCGAGCAAACAGAGGCAGTGGCATTGATCGCACACAGTGGTGTTGTTGAGTGCGGAGGCGAAGATGACGTGTCTGCAGGTAGGGAGTGAGTCTTCCAGGATGTGTCAGCTGGGAGCGAACAAGCGGAGATCTGAGGTGCACGAAGATCTGAGCCCAAGGCGTGCAAGCCGGAAGCTAGGAGCCTGGAAGTAAGGAGTGCGGATGGAGGTGGAGATGGGCGTGACAGGTTGTGTGATGAGTCTCTCTTGCTCAAGGGTGGGTCGAGAGATAAGTGGTGACATGCGTAGGCTGAGAGCGAGGCGCGCTACGGAGAGAGACAGACCCAAGCGGTGAAACCTTAACCAGCTTTGATACCATGTTGAATGAGAATTTGTATAACTTCATTAAGGAGATCCTCACTTAATGTATACTAGCAGTGACCCGTGCAAATTTGCACGAAAATAAGATAATAAAAAGAATAAAATAAAAAAGACAGTAAATTTGTAAAAATGAAAATTGCATACTTATGTTTAAAGACAAACATATAAACCTTATATACATAAAACTGTTGAACAAATATTTTATACACAAAATTGTTAAACAAAGTTTATATACACAACAGTGTTTAACAAAGTTTACAAACAGAAGTATTGAACAAAGTTTATATACACAAAGGTGTTCCACAAAGTTCATAGACAGATTTTGTAGAGGTTATTCAAACAGAAGTATTGCCAAAATTGTTCAACAGGAGTATTGGAGTTGCTACATGACGTCATTTATCTGTGTTCTTGGTTTCTTCGGTGTCACTTTGTTGGCTGTTGGTCTTGTTAGACATTTCTGCACTAGTGCTTGTATTATTGTCCTTGAGCTTTTCATTTTTTGGTTTGTAATTTCGGCCTAATCTTTCAGTTTCAATAACAGTGTATCCTCCATATTGTATGAATTTGAAGTTCTTCTTTGTAATTTTTATATGAAACATATGATAAATTGAAAGGCAATTTTGAATGCGTTGTTGGAAAGTTTGAATTTCATTTTTCTATATGAAAAAATGACAAAATTATGCTTGTAATGTCAGAATTTTATCATATATTCATATTATGAAAATATAATAGAACCTATTGAAGCATTGCTTTTGTTACTTCTAAAGTCTGATGCAAAATAGTTTGTGCAAGTTTGTCAAATAGTACAACATTTGCAACATCAATGTGATCTTCAATTATTGCGCGTAATTTGTACCTAAGAGAAACATAATGGTGTAATTATAAAAATATGGTGATACTAAAGTTTATCATAATATAGAGTAATACAAATCGAGATATTATTTGTGAATTCGAAGCAGCATATGATGGATTCTCACAAATAGAGCCTCTTGATTTTTTACGACATATTGAGCAACAATCATACCAAACTGGCTCATTGGTGAATATATTTATGATCATTATATTAATATTGAAATGTTGAATCTGCATATAGAAAATTAAGTAGCATATTAAAAAAAATATGTAATCTGAGTATAGATATAATACCTCATTTGGAGGAACTGTTGTTTCATTAAGTAAATCACTAATTGTGCTGATTTTCATTTGGCTTGATGAAGTAGTAGGAATAGATATCTTTGTTGAAGTGAAAAATGTTTGAAATTTGCTTTTGTACCTATATTAGATGGAGAAGTTTTCTAATTAGAAATATAAATGTGATATGCAAATAGTAGAATGAATATTTCATTTATATTATCATGTTAGTAATTTGTTTGTTTGTCGCTGTTCTAAGTTTCCAAACAAAATTATATGAAACTTGTAGTCTTAACAATATGTTTTCCTATAATGTATGTATATGAATGTTACATGTGAAATATATTTATTTAAGTTAAAACTGTGATAGAACAATTACCTCTGAAAATTTTCATCTTCAAGCCACATACAGTTAAGATAATTTTCATTTATGTTAAGAAATTGACTGAAACAATAGTAATTCAAATTTGACCTCAAAATAGAAATCTAACGTCGAATTTGCATGTTAAAATATATGAAACAATTTCATTCGTTTCATTTCAAACATGCAACAGAATCCAAAAATTTAAAAAATATTTACAAAAATAGAAACCACTCTAGTGCTCTTGAGGTGCTTTAATCATCTCTTAGCAGTGGCGATGAAAGGTCGCCATGAGACATGAGAGATGAGAGATGAAAAAAATTTCACAAAATGACAGCTGAGAGGTTTTCACAGCGGTGGAGAAGATTACACATTGACATTGCAACAGTAAATTGACTTGGCGGTGATGAAGATGAGAAATAACAAAATTTTGAGAAAAATAGAACTCACTTCTACTGCTTGTTCGCATTGCTTGTCTTTGTCTGACTCGTACTTCTTGAGCTTCTTCTTAGTGGGGGTGAGCGGGAACTGCACCCACGACATCTCCCTGAATGCGTCCTCCCATGTGTTCACCCCGAAGCTCGTTGCCCACAGGTACTTCATGACATCAACTTTCGTTTTTGTTGACATTAGAAACGTCCCAGCATTCCTCAGCATGTCGATCATATCTCTATAGCCATGCACGCAACTCCACAGCTTAGCCTTCTAGTCGGCCCTCAACCACAGGCAGAGGGTAAGTAGTGCCACCCTCGTGCCAGGATCGCCATTTTCATGGCGGCCTGGATGGTGGCCTCAATGAAGCTCACCAGGTTCACGCTGGCGATAGGAGATGTGATCTGCCTCATCGCCTTCCTTATCTTGGAAATGTTCGCAGCTACCTCGATCTTCAAAGAGGAGCACCATCTTATGCTATCAGGCAAAAGCTGAAAAATATTAAATGTAGGATGGACAAAAAGTGAAAATTATCAAAGGCAGCATGAGCTAAATTGGAAATGGCTAAATTTTGCCTCGATCTTCAGCATGGAGCACCATAGTTGAGTATGGGCAAAAACTGAAAATCATGAAATTTAGCATGAGCAAAAATGAAAAGAGTAAAGTTCAGCAGCTTTATGCACCATCTTTAATAGTATAGTATAAGATAGTGAGAGAGATATAATAGAAAATAAGAATCAAATTATTCAAGTAATTCTACAAAAATATAAAATGTCACATTAATATTTTGTTGGTTTGGAAACACATACTGTTACAATCAAATGCACTGTCTTAGACTTGTTTTCTATTAATTTTTGAACTTTGTCCTTCATGACAGTAAATTGGCCTTTGGTGCATCTTGGTCTTGACTCTTGCACATGCACACTGCAGGGGAGATCTAGACTACCTTGTCATTGATATGCCCCCTGGAACTGGTGACATTCAACTTACTTTATGTCAGGTGTAGCTTCTAAACTACATTTGACTACCTATTAATAACCTCTAACTTTGAAATTTGATTTGCATGACAAAGTTACCATTTATTTTCTTAGGTTGCTCCATTGACTGCAGCAATAATTGTTACCACTCCCCAGAAGCTGGCATTTATCGATGTGGCAAAAGGTGTTCGCATGTTTTCGCAGTTGAAGGTGTACTTTTGGATATTTTAATCTTTTATCTTTTATTGACTTAAAACTTCCCCTATATCATCTATTTTTTTGAGGTAATAGTTGATATCATGATATTTAAGCTCTGTTTGATTGACATTACTGTGCTGTATAAAAAAGTATTGTGCTTTATAAGTGTATGAAAAACTATTATCTTATGAAGCTATTTTTTCTGTTAAGTAAAGTGCTGTTAAAATCTAAGTTAAAATCATAACTGCTTGGTAGAAACTGTTGTGCTATATATATCCAATTGATACTTTGACCAAATTGAACATATATATAGTTTTATTTGAAGAAAATATATAATTATTTTAATTATATATAATATTGATAAATAAGCATATATATTTTGTCGATGTATTTTATTATATATATTATTTTATATTGTATAATTATTTATATATTATTTTAGATATGATAATTATATATAATTGTAATTATTATAATTATATATTATCAAATTTTTATAATAATAATATTTATGTTTTATTATATAAATATTAATTATAAATGTATGTAGAATAATTAGTAACTATATATAATAATTATTATAAAATATATATAATAATTATGTTTTAATTATTTTAATTATATATTACTAAAATTATATAATAATAATTTTTAATAATACAATTATTTATTACTATTAAATTATTTGGGATATTATGAAATATTAAATGAAACATGTGAAGGTAAATTTGTCTTAAATTATTAAAAGCAGCTTTCCAAAAAGCAACTTTCTGCCTTTTAAGTTTCTAAAATCTATAAGTTCTTTCAAAGCATTTTATCAAACGTAATTTTTAGCTGTATAAAAAAGTGTTTGTTTCTAACAAATAACTATGGTAAACACAACCTTAGCTGTGTTTAAGAAAGCTTTTTAGTGGAAATAAGCACTTTTCATATAGTTAAAAATTTAAAGCTGTATATGACACTGAATGATCTTCATGAGGTTGGCAAGGGGGCCCGCGTTTCACCTAGTGCAACAGTAGGAAGGGAATGGATAGGATGTGGGTGAGATATGATAGGGTTTGTTTCTTCTCGATGGTAGTACCGTACCAAGATTGTTTCTGATCGTTGTCCCCTTTTAGTGCTCTTGGAAAGCATGGACCTTAAAGCATAAGGTAGTAGCATTAAGTTTGAAGTTGTGTGGCTATCCATTGATGGATCGAGGGAGATTGTTGCAAAGGAGTGGCCTTAGTCGCTCTGGGTAGCTCCTCCTCTGTCCTAAATCATAAGTTTGCTAAAACTCTGAGAGCCTTGAAGAAGTGGAATTGTGAGAATGTGAGGGACCTCAGCGGCAGAGCTAGGAGCTTGAGAGGAGTATTGGGGAGTTCCAGTACAGGGAGGCCTCAGGTGATGAGCTTTTTTCTGCAGAGTTTCTGTGTATGCAGCAGTTGATGGCTAAGTACAACTCTGCCTTGTCCCTGTTGGATAGATGGCGGCTTCAGAGAGCTAAGGTGACATGGGCCTCACAGGGAGACAGAAATACTACTTTGTTTTACTAGGATGCCACTTGTAGGAAAAGGGCCAATCGAATATACTCCCTTTTGGACCAGGAAGGTTAGAAGATTATTAAGGAGAGCTTAGTGAAAGTGTGCTTTGTGCATCAATTTGCTTTGAAGTGGCAGCCCCTCATTACCCTATTGGCTTTGTGTTTGCCTCCCTCGTTAGCACTAGTGATGAGTCATGATGTAGTGACGTTGGCTACATAGATCACTGATGAGTAGATTTTGATGCTATTTGATCCTTGGGAAACAATCGGGCACCGGGGATTGATGGGATCATGGGATCTTTCTTGAGGGGCTTCTGTGATATCACCGATGTTGATTTGAAAGTGGTGATGCGTTGCTTTTTTGATTCGGGCCTTCTTGCAAAATTGGCTACACGGTTGCTTGAGGGGAGGGAAGCTTTGTAGATGTGTTGCTTTTTGGTAAAGTATGGGAAGAGATGACTTTCTTTTTGTCCGCCATGGAAACTCTTGGGCTTGAAAGCTGTTGTGCCTGGGTAGAGACTACCACCATCAACACTGTCTAGAAAATTGTCTTGTGGGGAAGATACTCAGTGCTCCGTAATGCTTGGATTTATTGCCTGCCTTTGAATAAATGGCCCACCTTTTTCAACTCCTTCCGGCCTTCCCTATCTGGGATTCGATATCTTTTTAATGCTGATGGACATTGGGAAGTTGAAGGCCTCTGATTGTCGTTTGGGTCTAATTTTGTAGAGAGGATCAACAAATTAGTAAGGCATGATGGCTCAATGGAGGATGAGTTAGTTTTGGCATATTTGAACTCTTAGAAATCACTTATTGTTTTGCTCTATGGCAAAATTTTGGGGGCAGAAATATTTTTGCACACATGGGTGTGGCAGATTTAGACGCAATTACGGTATGTCACATTCATTTAGAGAATGTTTTATGATGTCTTCCCGACCTTCAAATGGCTTCAAAGAATA
This sequence comes from Apostasia ramifera, assembly GCA_019297695.1. NCBI lineage: Eukaryota > Viridiplantae > Streptophyta > Magnoliopsida > Asparagales > Orchidaceae > Apostasia > Apostasia ramifera. Next base: position 493,725 of record JAEMOT010001800.1, on the reverse strand, counting down.
AGATTTTATGGGGATTGCAAATACCCATGAGGTTGCAACACGGATGAGGTTCTTTTTCATTTGCTTTAGGATTATAAATTCAATAAGACGGGCTTATATGCCATTGATGCCTTATAGGGGCTTTAGTGGAAGTGGAGGAAGTTAACCCAGTGGGGGATGCGGAGTTGAGTCCAGGAGAGGGGGAACTTGACGGTCACCTACAATGTAGTGACGCTATTTGACGATGCGGTAGGCCCATCTGTTCATATCACACTGCTTTGGAGGCACAGCTAGGGGGAAGGAGGGAGGATGCTCTTAGACACTGGAAGCTGCTAATCACTTATGTTTTTTTGATTTTCTAAATGCCTTTAAGGCACATAAAGTTACATGTGTACTGATCCACCAATAAGGCTACTGGCTTTGTAGCTTATTCTGCTTACATAGTTGATATAGGATGGGATGAGTGTACACCTCTCCTACTTGATTTTTGCACAATTTTCGCTGAGGATTGCGACTATCGTATTTATACTTGATGTGCCTTTTTTACTTTTATGGTATTGTACGTTTCGGTCGAGTTTCAAAAAAACTAAAGGCTATATTTGGTAAAATAGCTTTTGAAGATATTTTAGTTCATAAATAGCTAAAGAATACATGTAGGAGAAAGCTAAAAAATAGCTTTTCGAAAAGGTTGCTTTTACTATAGTTAATTAATGGACGTAATTACCCTTAAAACAATTAAATTCTCAATAACTATATTTTAATTATTCATTATATAATAAATATATAATAGTAACATATACAAATAAAATGTATTTTTTATAAATATGTAACTGTATTATATTATAATTTGTAATTGTATAGTACTATATAAAATAATATCAAATATGTTACTTGAGCTCATATATAAGTATATAACATTACTTTGAATGATAACTACGTAATTACTATGTTAACATATTTAAAATGTTATATATGATATTTTTGTTATATATGTTATGGCATAAATTAATGTAATGTAACATTTTATATAATTATTAGAATTATTATTATAAACATATAATATTACATATATGTAATATAAATATATTAAAAGTAATTTTATTAATATAATAATTTTATTAATAATTTATGTAATTATATATCAATAATATAAAAATAATTTGAAACAAATATAATTTAAATTATTATATATAACTACTAATTAAAATAATTATATTTTTAAATCTATAAACAATTTAAATATAAGTATTATATTTAATGGTAATGCATATTTCATAATATTTATCATATAAAAAATAATAAAATAATAAAATATTTTAAATTATATATTTATTATCATCAATTATATATATAATAAAAATGATTTTATTTATATGTTCATGGTCAGAAACATAAATTTTTTGTATAATATTATAGTTTTTGCCAAATAGTTCTTTTGACAACAGCTTTTATAATCGATTTACCAAACAAATAAAATAATTTAATTCAACAATGTTTTTTTATATAGTCACAATATTTTTTCATACAACACAATAATGTCAAACATAATTTTATTCTCCCGGTTTACTGTATATTGGATGCTTGAATCTTTTTAGTTATAGATTTTTTTTTTTGATGGAACGTTATAGTTTGTTTTGCTGCATAAAATGTTGCAGTATCTACTTAAAATCACTAGGTTTTGCTAATTTAGATATTACATTAAAAATACTAGGACTGGTATGTAATCATCATCATGAATAGCCTAATACAAACTAAGAGGCTAGCCTTATGAATCATTTTTAGTTAGCTAATTCTGTCCAATGTGACATGTGATATCAGTTCCAGGTTTTTTGAATTTTTGTATGACATCTTTCAACTACACCTTATTTTTTCACAATATTGTTATCATCATGCCTTCATGGTAATTGATTGAGTTTTTTTTTCTCATAAAACTAAATTATTGTATTTGGTGTTTTAGGTCCCATCCATTGCAGTTATTGAAAACATGAGCTATTTTGATATTGATGGTAGCCGTCACTACCCATTTGGCAAGGGTTCTGGGGCTCAGGCTTGAGACTTTTCCCATTTTGTTTATAGTATTTTGCTTGTATAAGTTTCAATCTTTCAAATGTTTTAATTCACCTTCTGCAGGTTGTCCAGCAGTTTGGAATTCCGCATCTTTTTGATCTTCCTATTCAACCAAGTGTATGTGCTAAAAGTTACATGATTTTAAAGTTTACGTCTCTTCCTATGCACTTCTTAGTATCTTACATAAGTGGTGATTGAGGAAACTCGTAGAAATTTCATGGCTTTGTAAACTGTACGGCTATCTTGCATATTAATTAGTCAAATATGAATGGTATTATTGCTGAGTTATTATTGGGTTATGGTTCCTTATTATTAATTTTGTTGATTCGCTTCAAATTCAAAATTAGGTAATTTTCTTGTATGTAATCAATTACCATTACTGAGATTACGGTGGACATTAAAAAAATAACCGTCATTGAAGACATTTTGATATGTTTATGATGAGGGCTTAAGATTATAGGCATTTATTAGACAACTTTGTGTGTTGTATGTTTTATATTGATAAATTTTTTTTAAAATCTTTCGAGAGATACTGTTGTCAAGGGATTTATATCCAAAGCACAATGATCAAAGTGTGTAAGTGTATTGTTTTTGATAGCTATCAGCTTCTGGAGACACTGGGGTTCCTGAAGTAGTTGCCGATCCAAAAGGTGAGGTGGCCAAAACATTCCAAAATCTGGGGGTTTGTGTTGTTCAACAATGTGCAAAAACTCGTCTACAGGGTTAGTGGCTTCCAATGATGTTCTTGCTTCTTTCCTGTCATATATCCAAATTTATTCATGATTAAAACATCCAAATGTCTTTCATTTTGGGGGGTTCTAGTTAAAGTTTCTGCCTCCTGGCATGGCTATTCCATATTATTTTTGTGGAACACACTTATGGATAGAGGGCATGAGGTTTGTGATTGATTTCTTTTTGCAAAGAACTAGGAAATAAGAAGAAATGTTGGCTTGATATTTGAGCTAGTTATTTCAAGGACTCATAATTTCTAAGTTATGGAGGAGAACAACACTGCTTCAATGGAAATCTTTTGCGGTTATCATTTAAAATCGTTGAAAATTGTTGAAACATGTTGTACAAACAATGTCACCCTCTAAGATTAGTTTTATGTCTTGTTCAAATATTCCTTCATATTATCTTTAGGCTATGATTCGTAGTCCTATTTTTGGGTATGCTACTATTTTGCCAAGCGGCTACTGTAATTGCTTTAGCATTTGGAGGTTATGGAGAAATACAAGTTGTATACTTTGATGAGGTACCTTAGCTTGGTTAATTTTGATTTTGCTTACCTATGGAGTACTGATATTTCGTGAAACCTAACATATCTGTATAGTATCTATATCAGATACTGATACTCCACTGATATGTATCTGAATGTCATGTGGTGTATCAATTTTTATTTGTATTTTTTAAAAATCTAATACTTTCCAATACTTATAATTAAAGAAAAAATATTGGAACAGTAGATTCGGCCTATACGATAAAAAAATATCTTAAGAGAGATATAATTGGCTACGCAATTGGATTGTAGAAAGTTTTACGTATGCTAGTGTTTCGGCAGTAGAAAAGATTTAGTATTCGCAAGTAGTTGCGCCATCCACTTTAGCTACCTTTTTCTTAAATTTACAGATACTAGCACCGTTTCTGTTTTCTCTATCTTAATTAATATTGTCTTTGTTTCTATTGAACGTCGATTACATTTTCTCAACTTAATCAAAATCTTATATTGCAAAAAAGGTAAGATTTTGGTTCTTTTATTTTATCTATTTATTTAGTCAGAGACTTGGAGAGAGAACATATATCTACTTTGATCATGTTGGTATATCTGAGTTTATGTCATAGCATTTATATTATTATCAATTGTATCTTGTTTGTATTGAGCTAATTGATTGAGTCAGATTTAAATTGAAATTGGAACTAATCTACTGATATATATTTAAAATCTCATTTTATTTAGATAATTTGAAAGGTTGAAAAGTAATTAAACAAATTTTATGACATTTTTTTAAATTTATGATTTTTTGAAATTCAATAGTTGTTGAATGATATTTTTATTTTTTCAAGTTAAATTATCCATAATATTGCTTTTAATGATATTAAAAATGTTTGAAAATATGTAGTTAATTTAAAAATTTAAGAGATATTTTTGAAATTTATAGCAACAAAATGTATGAGTAATTCTCATATACCATAAAATTATACCTTAAATATAAGAATATAACATATTATACACACATATATAACAATCATATCTTGATGTATTCGTATCTTACTTTTTTTAAGTTTGTCATATCGACATATCCATATCTTATTGTATCTGTATCGCTGTATCGTATTTGTGCTTCATAGTTGCTTGCACTTTGACGTAAAGTTTCTTTTTATTTTTTTAGTTTCAACAGCAGTATCCTATGATAAATCTATGAGAGCCATCAGAGTTAGAGTGCCAGAGTCGAACAATGAATTTTTTCTGCATCCTGCAATGGTGAGGCGGAATGATCGCTCTGCTCAGAGTGTGGTATGCAAATTGTCCAATATTTCATGTACATATATATTGTCAAATGATTAAAAGTATATTATATGTGTTGAATTTTATAAATTTGTGCTAGGTAAAGTTATACACTTAGCTAGATTTCTTGTTTTGTTTGGTTTTAAATAATGTGCTAAATCACAAGGGCACCTTATGTTCTTCCTTTTTCTTTCTGTCATTCTATATGAGACAAAAAGTATTTATGTACAATAATTTCATTCTCTTTATACTTCTCTCTCTTCATGGTATAAGACTGTGGGATTCCTAATCATTTTTTCTTTGCTGCTGCAAACCATCACACGATTGGTGCATTAGATTGGTGATCTTCTTTTAATTGTCAATGCTTCTCTTGAAACTTTTTGGGAAAAGTTTAGGATGCTTCTTCCGACACTTTTTTATCATGTGGCCAGAGATTTTGCAATGTGTGAGAATTTGTCCAAAGTTGAGGCATTTGTTTTGGCTTCTTGGTGGGTGGATGAGTTGGAATTAGACTTTGTGACATTTTCTTGGAGGATCTAAATAGGTTTTGTGTTCGTCTGGTCTGTGGTTCTCCTTCCGTCTCAGTCATCATAGCACAGCTATTAGCTTTCCCCAAGTCTAATCATGGGAGGTCCTGCAACTTAGTTTCTAAAGAGTTGAGTGATCTCTTAACCACACACTCAAAGGAAGAGTTAGTCATTTGGAATTCTTTGATTTTTTCTAAAGAGATTGTTTGCGTGCTTTTAGCACAACACTACCACTTCATTGTTCCTCCTTTTATTTAATTAGGAATTTCAAAATGGAGTCCTTTGAATTAGTCTTATTTGATGTCACCTCCATGGTACCACAGATAGCATTCATTATGTTGACTCATGGTTAGCATTTTTCAAGAAAGTCAAATGTCAATGGCTCTTTTGTCACCCATTAATCTCTTATTGATCAAGACAGTGATGCTGGATGAAAGTGAAATTATATATTAGAATTTAAATCAACAATATTAATTAATAAATTATTAAATTAAGCTCAAAAATATTTTCTAAAATAAAATATATGATAAATAAGATTTTTTATTCTTACAAATCAAGTTACTTTAAAATTAAAATTAAATCGGATCGTTTGATAATTAACAAGTTATCAAATTAGATTAGGAAGTCTGATGAGTACGGTTGATACGGTAGTGTTAAAAGCTCCTAGATACAGTGACAGTAGTTCTCCTTTGACTTGAGCAATAAGAATGAGCATCGTGGTCAAGTACTTCCATGATATGAAAATGTCTTCACACTCTTGTGTCCGGCCACCTTTAGGATTGCATAGTAGTTTTGAAGAATGAGAGGCATTTGTTGCCTAACTTGGATATGAATATTTCCAAGTTTACTATTTCACCTACCAGTTTCTGAATGTTAAGAGATAGTGGTCGGGGAAGGCATGTTTAGGATAGTCGTTATCTTGTCGGGGCTAGCTTCAACTCCTCTTGAAGATAACAGGTATCGAGGAAATTTTTAGATTGTGCTACAAAGACACATTTCTAAGGATTAAGTATTAGCTTGTATTTTCACATCGTTCTGAAAGTTTCCTTGAAATCCGCTAAATGTTATAGCTTTTAACCAAAATCTTGTCAACATAAGCTTCTAAATTTTGGGCTTTCTGATCGTTGAAATTTCTGTCAACCATTTGCTAGTAAGTTGCTTCAATGTTTTTTAGTTCGAATAGCATGACTTCATAACAAAATGTGTGAAATTCTTTAATAAGGCTCTATTTGGTTAGAGTTCTTTTTAGTGCTTGAAAAATTTTATTAATTTTTTTTGGCAAAAAAAGTTGATTTAATTGTTGTTTGGAATTTGACTTGAAAAATAAAATTAATGTGATAAGTCAAATAGTTATAAGCTTTATTATGATTCTAATATCATAATAACCTAACAATTACTTGATATTAATTAATCACAAAAATATTAATAATAACATAATTATTTAAATAATAACTATTTACTTGACATATAATATATTTGTATAATATAAATATAATTTATCAATTTGAATATTCTTGAACAAATATTTTTGTCAATGATTTGATTGAGGCATCGGGAGGATTCATCGAAGTAGTGGTCAGGGTGAGTTGTTAAAGAAGTGGTCGCAACTTGTTGCACGACTCCTTTATTTTGCGACTTCTTCGTGAGCACAATGTCGCTAGGCCCGGAGTTAGCATTAGCATGGGCTAGAAATTTTTTGAGGTGGCCTGCCTTGATTAGCTTTTAAATGAAATACTTGAGCGTGCTGCAGTGGCACAGTTTATGGGTATAAGTCCCATGAACCACACAACACTTGGTCATAGGAATGGCAACGGGTGAGTATGGGTCGGGTTATACAAAACTTATACCCACCTCGCAATCTTTTAACAATTACCCATACCCGCCTCGTTCGACCCCATGCCGCTTTGTACTTAACCCATACCCGCTCTGTCTTGCTTCCTTACTCTCTCAATTTCACCCCGCTCCTATCCGCCCCCTAGTCCCACCTCACCTCATATCCACAATAATTTATTTTAAACCAAAATGAGAACATAATATCTATTTTAATCATTTTAGCATTAAAATTATATAATTTTATTTAATTAATTGTAGGTCACGGGTTGAGGCGATTATAATTTTGATATATCCAAACCAACCCCACCCCAAAAAAAGGTTGGTGCTGGTCATAGGTTTATGTTGCGACCTATATCTGTCCCATTAGGGACGGGTTGGTGGGAGTGAAAATTGTCATCCTTGTTTGTACCAACTCCTTTGGGAGGATCTTGCTTCTTGGGAGGAGGGTTAATGAGGCCTTGCTTGTAAGCTGCATGACTTCGAGGGGAGGATGTGTCAACTGGAACTCGCCTTTACTTGAGGAGAAGTAACCCTTTGATTTCTTCTTTCCATTGCGTCTCTTCTGGAACTTGCAGTCGTAGGGAGTCAGATGTTGAGTTTCCTCTTTTTTCCTCTTGGGCTTTCTCGACTTGCACATACTAGCCCACAAAGAAGATCAACTCCAAGTTGCTTTTTGAGCGTGACAGGTTCAAAGCATCGGTTAGAGGATCATTTGTAGTCCTCTGTGGTAATTGTAGATGATACATCTTGGTTCAAGTCCTTGATTTGGTCAGTTGTAAAAAAATTTTAGTGTACTCCTTGATGCTCTCGCCTTTTTTCTGCTTGATACTAGCCAAAGTGATGTCAAAGACGAGCTTCGCTACCCCAAGGAATCAGGTAAGGAGCACGATAGGTGGTCATACGAGTGGAAGAAGCTAGCCGGTAGGCAAGTATACCAAGTAAAGGCATGTGACTTGAGAGTAGGAACCATCAGGTAAGGATGGCTTGTGAATTGAGAGTAGAGATCATTAGGTGACATTTGCTAGCCTCCGTGAGTCGTGAGCAATGAATGACTACCTCGAAGCCTTGAATTTGTTCATGGGGATTGGAGTCACCCTTGTAGGAGCAAACTTGGGCGATTTGTCATCTTCAGGTACATGGCATGCTCAGATAGGCCTGCAGCTCAGATAGCTGTAGGCAAAGGAGTATCGCTATCGATGACTCCAAAGAGATTGAAGAGAGCGGGATTAAGGAAATTGTTCTTAGGAAAAAAGAATCACCCCTTCCCCCTAATTATGAGGGACAGGGGCTGAAAGTGTGATGGATATTGTTGAGGAACAGGAGATCCTGTAGTGAAGTTGATCGCAGGACTTGGAATGGGGACCATGGTTTGCTATAGTCATAAGAAAAGGAGTTTGCTAGAGGCGAGTTACAAAGTTTCTCTCTCTATCACTCTGGTACACTAAAGAAGAGAAGAAAGTAGAAGAATAAACTTGTGGGAAATCCCTTCTTTTCTGTGGAATGTCTTCGTATATTGTAAAACCGTCTTTTCCTGCCTTTTTGAGTGATGGAATGATAGTATTTATAGGCCACCAGAGTTCAAGCTGGCGGGAATCAAAGAGATGTCTTTTGTAACCTCCAGGATGAAGTAGACGTACTGGCATCTGTAATGGAGGTAGTGCTCTAGAAGCTGAATGGTTGGAGAACTTATAGGCTCTGTTTGGCGCGAGGACCAAAATCAGGACTAAAATGGTACTAGTTTAAAAAAGAATAATAATAATAATAAATAATTTTTTTTAATCATTCTATACAAGTTTTAATATAAAAAAATATTATTTTACTTCACATACTCAATAATTTTTAATAAAATATCTATTTTATTTCACATTTTGAACCAAAATATTCGAATCGAGTATTTTGGTTTAGGATGTGAAATAAAGTTAATATTTTTATTAAAAATTATTATGTAAAATAAAATAATATTTTTTATATTAGAATTTATGTAGAATGATTAAAAAAAAATTATTTATTATTATTATTATTTTTTAAACTAGTACCATTTTGATTCTGATTTTAGTCCTCGCGCGCTTAACAGAGCCATAGGATCATGTTACATGTCCATCCTAGACCCAATTTACTGAGAGTAATAATGAAAGAAGGTTCCTAAATGTGGGGGCATATCTTGCCATTAAAGATATCCAACAATTTGGCAGGGGGGGTAGAGTTCATGCTGTAGTAGAGTAGGAGTATGCGGAAGAGCTTATTTGCCCTTCTGTTGCCCATGTGAGAAGGGTATCTACTACTCATGCGAGGAGAAAGAGACTCTGTACTCATAGATCATGAGTAGAGAATGCCAACGACGTGTATCGAAGAGTTCCTTGTGGGTGAATTATGTCTTCAATTCCTAAGCAGTTCTGCTTGTGCAATTGACCTGTTGAGTCTGGAGCTAACCTGCGGGCAACGTGGATAGCTAAGATGAGGCACACGATTTTCATGACATGCAGTATGCTTCAGTTTGGTTGAATGTATGGTGAAATTGTTTGTAGTGTTATCCTCTTTTGTAATTATGATATATTATACCTATTTTATTTATACATGCTTACTTTTTTTTGTTGATTCTTTTTTTCCTTAAACACCCCAATTCCCCCCACCCCAATTGAGAATTATGGTGATGTGCATTCGAACTTGAGACCCCCTGATTTCTGGCAAGCCCCCTCCTCACTAAGATACAAAGTTTTCTTACTATTGAATGATATTGAGGATTTTTCTATTCTCTCTTCACAAATGTTATTGATGAGTCCTAGTTATTTATCTTATTTTGTTCTTAATGTCTCAATATTTTTTCCTACTAAAGTCAACTTGAAAATTTCTTGTGCCCATTCACAGACCTTTAGACAGTTGTTGCTTTTGTTATTTTTGATATATGGCTACTAAACATTTCAGATATCTTCATTATTTTTCATTTTTACCAAATATGAATGGCAATTGACAAATAACAATAAACTTATACTAAACAGATGGAACTGTTCATGTAGGATGAATGGACTGGGGAGCAAAAGTTACAATTTAGTGATGTTCCAGAAGATATCGAGCCAGAGGAAATACGACCCATGGGAAATTATGCAGTTTTGATAGCCTGGCCTGATGGATTTAACCAGGTCAGTATATCATTGCTTGGTCTTTACATGAGCATCAGTGTAGATTCTATAGTAATGCAACATCTAATATTTAACAAATGTATTTTCTCTTTAACCCTGTCAACGTCCTTTAAGGTTTATCATCTAATACATACATGATCTTGGTTATGGATATAAATTCTTGTCGTGATCAGTTACTATAAGTCTCATATTTTGACATCTCATTTGTCATTTCTATTGAACTTTCTCTTTGGTTCAGTGAAAACTCAACTTCATGAGTCAATTGTTTTTCTCGGTTTTTTGCAGATAGCACCTTATGATCAATTGCAAACTATGGAACGGTTAGTAACCACTTAGACAATCAGGTTATCCACTTCATTTTTCTTAATTATAGTTCAATTGTAATATGTGCTTTTTCTCATTTGTTTGTGTTCTAAATTTGCATGACATTATAAAGAAAAAGCTACTTTAATGTTTATATTATTGTCATTCATCTTGTATTGTGTATGCTTTGTAAATAAAAACGCACCCTTTATGAGATGGACAGTATGTAGACCCTATCATGGCAATAAGATTTTAAAAATTCTCGTGTTTGATGATTGCTTATAGGCGCAATATCTTTTTTTTTTTTGATGAGAGACTTGAACTTTGGACTTGGATTTGGGTGGGGGGTTGCAACACTTAACAAACACGATTTTAATGGGTCAACTCTAGTATTTATATCTCAATTAGAGAACATATCTCATTTAAGCTAGCCGCATGAGAGGCTATAGAGTGACCCATTAAAAACTATGAGCACTCGTTCATTCCAAGGGTACTTCAGTGAATCAGAAAGGAATGAAGTTTTATGTCCCAAAACACTGATATCTCTTAAACATTGTTTGTTTTCTCAATGTCTTTATATTAATAAATGATAATGGAATATCAATTCAACCTTAGTTCCCTCCATTACTGTTATGGTTATATCTAAAGTCTAAACTACTCCTAAATTATGATTTATTGAGGTTTTCAATAGTATTTTTGTGCAACTAGTTGTGGTTCTTTGAAGTTGAATGGCTTCACCGGAGCCGCTCTGACAATATGAGGGAAAGGGGGTTGCGACACTGTTACAGTTAGATTATCAACTAAGCCAACTTGGATTGTGTAGATGGTTACATTGAGAGAAGCATAGTTGTGCTTTTTTGGGGGAATCTCCCTCGATTTAGGAGGTAGGTTAGGAGTATGCACTCAACAGTTCAAACCAAAAAGTTAAATAGAACCAATTTAATTTGTCGGTTTGGTCGATTTGATTATTTGTTAGTTAATTATTTTGTTGGGTTACATGGTTTGGGTTCTATTTCATATTTATGAAAACAAAACTAACCAATTTAATTGAATATCACATCCTATTTGCATCATCCACTAATCTATTCTGCAGATAGAATCATGTTGTTGGAATGTTTGTGAAAAATACAATCTGACAGTTTCCTTCTCTAGGCTATCCCTCCTATTTAACGTTTCAATCTTATCGAGAACATGGTGTCTTTTTTAATCATATTAGTGTTAATATGTTTATTTTTCTGCTCTCCCATTCTCGTCTCTTATTTAAGGTTCATTTTACTTTTCAAAGTTTTATTATTCACTTAATCTGTGTAGTAATGTTTTATATTGTTGTAAGGTCATTATGGGATTTTTGAATTTTTTAAGATAAATAATTAGTTAAGTAGAAATTGTTGTTTTAGTCAAACCAAATCAACTAAATTTTAATTAGTTAGTTTTATATTCTTATTTAGTTAGTTTAATTTTCTAAAATTAAGATCCGAATAGTATCGCAAGCCTATGTGAGATCATCTTCTGCTGTGCTGATAACTGAGAGCATGAATCCACTGAACAAGCAGCAAGGAATTGTAAATGCAGAATGGATACTAGGTCAGCTCGGGTCAGGTTTTGGTTGACTCAGTCGATCCAGAGTTTGACACTAAAATTGACCTAAACTTAGACCAATTTATCCCAAATTAATTGTTAAATTAGGTTAAAGATAGAGCTCAATTATATGCTGCTCAATTTGACATCTAAATTCCAATTGAATTTGCTCTCATTTGTTTATGAGCAGGAACACTATGAGAAATGCTCGTAAGAAATTATGTTCGAGATTATTTTCTGGTTATTGATCAATTAGGTGACCTAATGAACTCCAAATCAAAAGAATCTCAAGTTTTTTGTGTAGAAACTGTTCAGATGATGCCTGCCTCAAGATTTGGGCTACATCTAAATTAACTAGATAGGTCAATTTAATTGATCTACGTTTATTCTAGTGCATCTAAAATTCTCTAGTTTGATTTTTTTTTTATAACATTGAATTAATTTGGGATTAAATCAACACATTTAGTACGTCTAAATGTATAGAGTGCACATTTAGTGAATAAAAAAATATTTATATTAGTGATGTCATAATTTGTGATCAAATTGTCAAGAAGAGTGAGCGTTTTAAATACTTTGGATTAATCATATAAAATAATGATGAAATAGATAATGACATTGTTAGCAGGATGGGTAAAATAGAAAAATAATTCTGGTGTGTTGTGCAACAATGAGAATATTAAGGTGGATGTGTGGGTATACATGAAAAGATAGAATGAGAAATGAGTATATTCGAAAGAAAGTTGGTATTGCACCAATTGAGGATAAACTTAGAGAAAGTCGGCTTAGATGGTTTAGACACATAAATCATACAACAATTGAAATTGGATCTTGCCCATGTACAAAAAGGACATGACAAGAAACTATAAGGAGTGATTTTGGTTAGTTAGATTTAAATAAGAATTTGTTAATTGATGAAACGCAATGGAAACAAAGGATTCATATAACCGACCCCACTTAGTGGAATTAAAGGCTTAGTTATTATTGTTGTTGTAGGGTCTACAATTGATTTGTTCCATAGTTTCCTTTTCTATTATTTCAGATTTAATATATTATAATTCTCTTTTATTTTCGTATTTATTTTTAGAATTTGAATTTCAATTATAATAAGTCTCTATAAAGGTATGAACTATTACTGTTTACTTTTGAATCCTAGAATGAAATCTCTGTGTGCTTTTGAAACAGTGTATTATATTCTGGTGAAGGAAAAGGTTGGAGCATTGAGTGAAATTTTTTAAATATTTTAAAGAGATTTAAGGTATTTTTCGACTCTTCTTATTTATTTTGCATTATTTCGAGCTAATTAAGATCCAGGTACTCAATAGCAATTTTTCAACCCTAATTAATCCTTCCACTGTCTTCCTTCTCCCTCAACTAATAGCGATATCACACTTGTTGCACTGTATCGCACTCAATCCCGTTTGCCGCCACGTTCACAAGCTCCAACCATCAACAGTGATGCACACGCCAGAAGGTCGTCACCCGAATGTGACCCGTCTCCCACTGGCGACGCCCCTCCGCCTCCCGCATTTGCACCGCCTCCACCTGACGCGGCTCGTTGCACTCTCCTGCGCCCTACCTCGGCCGTCGCCCGCTGATCGTTGCTTCCGGTTCGCGATCTTGTTGTCCGACGGTGGACACCACCTCACCTGTCATTGATCGCGATTTCCCCTTCACCCAAGGTCTCGATGAACGCCTTTTGGCTGTCAAAGCGTCATTTGCATCCAGCTGAGAGCCTTGCCGAGGTTCGGCGTCGATTCCGCCATCTGTCGGAGTTCTTTGTAATGAGTCGCTGTTCGGCCTCATCTTTGATTGTTCAGCACCGTGTCGTGCTCAGGTGTGACAACCGCCACTCCCGACCGTCCTCCACTGCTACCTCCTGTGCTCGATCCATATCACTGACCTGCAATTCTATCATCCTCGCTCGCCGGGTTGGTTAAGACCCGCCTCTGTGAACTCGGATTCTCTAATCTAGGTAATTTTGAAACTTAACAAATATTTCGAGTATTTTAGGAGATCTAGTGTGATGTTTGTCTTTAGGATTGTCGATTTATTGCGATTTTAATATTAATGTGTGATTACATTACTGTTGAGTTATTACTTTGTGAGAATACCCATATTATTGCGTACCCTAGCTCCTACTTATTGAATTAATGCAATTTTAAGTTTGTTAGTAAATCTTCCACGTAATATTTGAATTTATTTCGGGAATATTTAAATATGATCTTCTCACAAAATTGGAGTTTCTTGATTATTGCATAATTATCGTCAGTATCTATTCCTGAATAATTTTATGATCATCTGTTAATTTTATGTATCTATCTCTACTTAAGATTACATCTTGTATATTGTTCATTAGGGAGCCTTCAGAGATGGTGACATTGTTTCTGATGTATCTAATTCTACCATCACACCTGCCCTCTTTCACCAATCCCGCCTTAAGCCCCATCTTCACTGCATAAGAGGAGCACCTTCTTGTAGTGCATGAGCATCTCATTTTTTTTTCCTAGAATTCACGACTGAAACTGTCCACCTAAATTCATGGGAGGCAAGGTGAAAGAAAGTTTCAAGGGACACCGAATAGAGGATAGACTAGGTTGGGAGCAATCCCTTTTCTAGGGAGCAAATACAGGTGAGACCTGGAAGCGTCTCTCCTTCCAAGTGAGTTTGGTGGCTTTGGTGCTTTAAGGGTGGAGCTTAAATGGATTGGGAGTTCTCTTTGGGTCTGCTCTAAGTGGGGTTGAGGATGAGGGAGATCCCCTCTCTATGTTGCAAACTAATCTAGTAATTGACCAAGCTGCTGGTGACAATGTGATGGGTGGCAGGGATGTTTCTCCCATGTAGTGCGGGATGAACCGATGTAGAGACCAATCCTCTTGTGAAAGTCATGAGGATGATAACAGCATAGAGTATGAAGGCTTGTCTTACATTTTTTAGGCAAGACATGCTCCTCTTTTGATTTTTCCACTTTCCCTCTTTATCTCTTTTTTTTTTTGGGTTAATGTTAATCAAGTACTAATGATTTTGGTTTGCACAGGGTGTTGTTCTGATGCAGGGCATGATCAGCCCAACATAGAAATTTATATAATCTTTTGCCCCCAGTCCTACACCTACATGGTTGTCTTTTAGTTCTATCATCGGACTTCTCATGTTGGACTTCATTTTTTTACTTTTCTTAATGTTGGTGGTAATGCCTGTTAAAAGTCCTATATGATTTTGGGTGTGTTTGCATAATTCGGAAGTGATTCTAATCAAATCAAAGTTGATTTGGACTAATACAAGTTAAAAATAATGCATTCACGTTCTATCCCTATATAACCAGAGTAGCCAATCCAACTATGAACAAGCTCCTCTGACCAGTGCCCGTCAATTGCAGGCGCTGGTCAAAAAACTGGCCGGCACTGCAACCAACCGCCGTCCTCATTCTATGTGCAGAATTTACAGTTGTACTACAAACTTCTTCCAGCGACCTCCATGTGCCTACTCGTGTCGATGCATGTCACCACACTTGCAGAGGGCGTGAAGATGTTCCTACAGTATAAATAAACCCTCATTTTGTTCACAAGGGATACTTGCTGATGAATAAATTCTGCTTGAAATTGTGAGGGATGGAGGGAGGGAGGGGAGAGAGAGAGAGAGAGAGAGGATTTCCTTCATGTTGCAGTGATTCTAGCATTGGTTGTGCTTTGAGTCACTCCAAGAACTGCAGATGGGCTCCATGCGGCCTTCTACAGGGATACTGAGGTTTTTATAGGGTTTAAGCTTCGGGTTCCCCTTGTCTGCTTGACTGTTTCCCCAATATTTCACACTTTTATCTTACTTTGCTTCTAGTTCCTTTCATCCTGTAAAAAAACTATTGAATCATCAGTTTGTTGTTCCTTCTGATTTTCTTGGAATTCTGTCATTGTTTTCCTGCGTTTCTTTCACATTGCATATTATGTTGCTAACAGTGTTTAAGGTAGATAATTTTATGAAAACTTGGTAAGAATTCTTTTTTTTTTAAATAATCTAACGAAGTAGTTTCATAGTCCTTTCATCATGTTAAAAACTATTGAATCATCAGTTTGTTGTTCCTTCTGGTTTCCTTGGAATTCTGTCATTGTTTTCCTGCGTTTCTTTCACATTGCATATTATGTTGCTAACAGTGTTTAAGGTAGATAATTTTATGAAAACTTGGTAAGAATTCTTTTTTTTAAATAATCTAACGAAGTAGTTTCATAGTCCTTTCATCCTGTTAAAAACTATTGAATCATCAGTTCGTTGTTCCTTCTGGTTTCCTTGGAATTCTGTCATTGTTTTCCTGCGTTTCTTTCACATTGCATATTATATTGCTAACAGTATTTAAGGTAGATAATTTTGTGAAAACTTGATAAGAATTCTTTTTTTTTTAAATAATCTAACGAAGTAGTTTCATAGTCCTTTCATCCTGTTAAAAACTATTGAATCATCAGTTTGTTGTTCCTTCTGGTTTCCTTGGAATTCTGTTATTGTTTTCCTGCGTTTCTTTCACATTGCATATTATATTGCTAACAGTATTTAAGGTAGATAATTTTGTGAAAACTTGATAAGAATTCTTTTTTTTTTTAAATAATCTAACGAAGCAGTTTCATAGTCCTTTCATCCTGTTAAAAACTATTGAATCATCAGTTTGTTGTTCCTTCTGGTTTCCTTGGAATTCTGTTATTGTTTTCCTGCGTTTCTTTCACATTGCATATTATATTGCTAACAGTATTTAAGGTAGATAATTTTGTGAAAACTTGATAAGAATTCTTTTTTTTTTTAAATAATCTAACGGAGTAGTTTCATAGTCCTCATGGGGATAGGCAAACAGTTAGCATAATTAGGAAGCTGAATCTAGATCTCCTCTTTGTTGCATGAATTTTGTAAGAATCCTGTCCCTTAGATCAAGCACAATTTTATGGTGCACCTTGATGCTGCTTCTCCAAGGATCTGGAAGTGTGACACTATTTTGCAGTAAGATGAGTTCATAAAACAGAGTCTTTTATATGCAAACAAGATTAAATTATCACAAAAGTTACTGTTTTTTAGAGTATACGTTATTATAAATGTACATAAAAAAAGTTACTTATGTCATGTGAAATCCAGAAGTAGTGCAAACGTGTTTTCGATTTAGTCCCCCGACTTGTAAATCAATTTGAATTCTTTGATTCAATTCCAGATTCGAGAAAGTAGAGACTTTAGAAATATTGGGAGCCCTTATTTTGTCTAGAAAATTGCCTCTATTATTATTAGCAATGCTAGTGTGACAATCTTGTCTAAATTGGGCGAAAAAGTGGTCATTGGGCAAGTTTTGAGGTTAAGTGAATTATTGGTGTGAGTGATTTTTAATAGACGTTTCCTGTTTGGCGTGAGGACCAAAACAGGACCAAAATAGAATCAAAATGGTACTAATTTAAAAAATAACAATAATAATAATAAATAAATTTTTTAAATCATTCTACACAAATTCAAATATAAAAAATATTATTTTACTTTATATACTCAATAATTTAAAATAAAAATATCAATTTTATTTCACATTCTAGATTAAAATATTCAAATCGAATATTTTAATCTAAGATGTGAAATAAAGTTTATATTTTTATTAAAAATTATTGAGTATGTGAAGTAAAATATTATTTTTTATATTAAAATTTGTGTAGAATAATTAAAATAATTTATTTATTATTATTATTATTATTATTTTTTAAACTAGTATTATTTTGGTCTTGTTTTGGTCTCACCCCAAACAGGGCCATAGGTTATCAAAATGCACAAGAATGAATTGTTTAATATTAGATAGTCAAAGGATGTTTCTAGGGTTAAGATTGTGAATTGAAATTATTGAGATGTTTTTTAGCAGACAAAATCATGAGGTTTTGTATGGGACGAACTAGATGTCGAGGTATCCCTCAAATGGTACCTTAACATCCAAAAATCACAGTATTATAGGCTTGTTTGGCATTATTTCAAAAATAGATAAAAAAAAAAATATTTATTTTATAGAGTTGATGGAAAAAAAATTTATTTTAATATTGGGAGATGTGTAGGATGTGAAATAAGGTTGATTTTAAGGTTAGAATTTATATTGAATGTGAAATAAAATTGGTAAAATTTATTATAATAGGAAGTATTTTTTGTACTAGTAATTTTCTTTCTTTTGAGACATTAATCGGTGATTACTTCTTGCCCTTGTCAGTTACATGCATCTCACTGGCTCATGTCTAGTTCACATGGATCAATAGAGCTTAATCAAAGTTAAATTTAATTGAAATTTATAAAATATTTTTATTTTGAGTTGAGTTTCAGGCTTTGTTTGGCAATGAGCTGAAAATTGTGGTTAAAATTAGCTATGGTCAAAATTTTAAATTTATTTTAAAAAATTTTGAAAAATTATTTTATATCTTATCCTAAACAAATTTTAATATTAAATAATTATTTTATTTTACATCTAACACAATTCTCAATAAATCAATCAACTTTATTTCATATTCTATATAATTTTTAATATAATCAATTCACTTTATTTCATATTATACATATTTTTAAAAGGGATAATTATCTACATGTCACACAATTTAGTTTTATTTATGCCTTACCTATTCATTCTTAGTTAATTACGCTATGCACACTCAAAATATTATAAAATTTTACATACACATATTTTAACTTAATTTTATTATAATGAGTAATCATAATTTTTTAATAACCTAATTATAGTTAGATTTAAAAAAATCTGGGCCGTTCATCATATTATTTTAAGGATATTTAAATATATTTTGAGTGAAAATCTTAAAATCTTAATGTTTACGTGACGGCAAAGGAAGGAGATATCCGCGATGTGAATTGATTTTAGGATAAATCAACTTTTTAGTATGGTATTGAGGAAGAGAAAAAATATGTATTATTAAGAGAAAATATAATTTTAATGATTTACTAACAGAATATTTTTTTTTCAAATAGATTTTGATTTAGTTTTAACTCAAATGTGTATGTAAGATTTTGTAATGTTTTGAATATGTATAGCATAATTAACTAAGAATGGATGGGTAAGGTATAAATAAAACTAAATTGTATGATATGTAGGTAATTATTTTTTTTTAAAATAATTAAAAATTTCAATCAATTTTTTTTTTCTTAATCACAATCAGCTTAACAATCAGATTATACAGAAGTAAACAAAAGGGTTTTGAATTGAACAAGAACAAGCATATGTTTTTAATCTGAGAAAATTTGCAGAATGCTTTAATCTAAACATTATCATGAGAAAATTCACAAAAAACCTTTCAAAATATGTGAAGTAATGTTCATGACACACATATTAAAAATAGTCATATTAGCTCACAAATTAGTCTAAAATGGCAATTAATTGAATAATTTCAATTGATTATTTGGAAAGTTATTTTTTAAAAAAAAAATAAAAAACACCCAAAATGTCCAATATTGGTCAAAATTGTGCAGAACAATACTACAAATTTTTGGTGAATTGACTGAATTGGTTCAAAATAGATTAATAATTCATTAGTTTCAAAAATTTTAGTTATTTATTTGACCTTTTTGCAACAAAGTTGGATGTTGGTAAAATTTGAAGACTAGAATTAAGTTTAATTTGCTATTTGATTAATGATTAATTAAGCTAAATTGACACAAATCAATCAAATTTGATCGTTACATTATGTTGAAATTTAATTATAATACGAGGAATTGAGCTAATTAAGTCCAATTTGCTGAAATGAAATTTAATTGATGCACAATGTTTGGGAGAAATTCAAAATTATCACTTTCGTACCTAAGTGTAAACGAAACACAAATAGGGGAGCTTAAATGTAATTTCTCCCTGCCTGTTAACTCTTTAATACCAGATTGCGCTCTCTCTCCCCTGTGTGCACCGCGGAAACAAGCGAAGAGAGGAGAACTGGTGAGCTTCTTCCCTCCTCCTCCTCCTCCTCCCTGTCTCTCTCCATCTCTCCTCTCCCTCTACACCGACGAAGAGCACAGCTGTCGGCAGCGGCGGCGGCGGCGGTGCCGTTTCTCTTTCTCTTTCGGCGGTAGGTCACGGCAAATAGACAGAGAGGAAAGAGCTCTGTTTCTTTCTTCCTCTACCTCTCCTTCAATTCTGTATCTCCTCGGTTTTGGCAGGAGAAGTGTCTGTTAACGCGTGGCTCCGACACTGCATCCCAGCCATACATATGGCACTTGGGAATCTAACCTTTTTTGCATTTTTCTTATTGCTGTTGAATGTTGTTATCTGCAGGAGTCAAGCCTCGGGCCTGACGCTCCAACCGACTGAACAGAAGAACATCGTGCCCGATGTCTCCTAGCCTCTCTTAAATATCGATGACGATGTTATTCAGCTATGACTGTCGTCGACAACTTGCATCAACCGCATCATTACGAAAGCAGCACGCCTCCCTTTGGCGTACAAACCGAGAACTCGCGTGCTCTAGCCGGCGCGAACCCCCAGTGGAATCACTGCAATCAAAGAGGATAAAGCTCTCCGCCCACTTCTTCCAGCTCCCCCAGTGGCCGACAGCTAAGGGACCATCAGGATGAGCCCAGCTCTTTTCTTTTCGAGAAATTCAGGATAAAGCGTCCTTTTTAGGAATATTTAAGCCACTAAACAGGCACCGAAAAGGGGATAAAAGGACAGAAAAAAGACAACAAGGACGACCAGAGTACGAGCAATCCCCGGGTCCTCCTGCTTTCACTATATTGGAGCCCCAACTGAGGAGCTTTCTCTCTCTCTTTCTTCCTTTCCAACATATTCTCCTTCTAGCATTGTATTCGCTCTCACGGCTGCTTTTTCTATAGTGAAATCACCTGGCCACCAGGTGGATGTAGGGGATTCCCTCCCTGAACCACCTTAAACCTCTGTGTGTTGCTTTGGATGCTCTCTCTCGTCTAAGCCTTAACCGACAGGCTCAGCTCTCTGCGTGCCGCCGTCTCTCAGGACTCTATCTCTGTGTTTCTTGGGATCTCCTACATCCTACGTTAATATTTTCTGGTGCTTTCATTGAGACTCTAAGAAGATGGTGACCAGAATATGCAGAACCAATTCCGCTGCCCGCAGCGCACAAGCAAGTGAGCCTTCTGTCAGGGCACCAGATGACGAAGCTTCAGGCTCAACTTCCCGCCACTGTATCGAATCAGCTTCTTCCTCCAGAGGTACGCATGCCTCCAAGATACAGGAGATGCTTGCCAACCTCACCGACCTAGTCACTGGTCTCACCGCTCAGCAACCCGTGATCCTCAGGCAGACCCCATCGGTCTGCGCCGCCATGCTGCCTCCTCCGCCAGGTATGGCAGCTCCTGCTACTCTTCCGCTGACAGCGGTGGCCCTTGTACCTCCTCCTCCGGTTGCGGAGGCCCCTGCTCCCTTGTCGCCAGTCGCAGCACCTTCTGCTCAATCGTCTGGTTCTTCTCAACTGCCATGATGGTTTTTTCCCCCTCAGGAAATCCATCAAATCATCCACCACCACGTCCTTTACCACTTCATGCCTTCCACCTGCTTTTCCTCCCTTTCTCGCCGGGAGGGACCCTCTCTTCCTAAGCATTTAGGCCCCCTATTATGGACCTAACCCCTTTTTCGGCTCGATGGACAGCAGTGCCCCTTTTGCTGACGCTATCCGGTTGGGCCCAGTCCCAGAAAACTTCAGATCGCCCCGGCGACACGGGAGATGGGCCTTTTTCTCTTCTCCCTTCTCCCTTCTCCCTTCTCCCTTCTCCCTTCTCCCTTCTCCTCTTTTCCTCTTCTCCTCTCGTCTTCCTCTCCGGCGTCCAGCAGCGACAATCCACGACGAGCAGCAGCTACCCTCTTTGTCCGGCGACACGGCGGACCTCTCTAACGCCGGTGGCTGTGGCGTCCCCTGCTCCTCCAGCAATGGAGTGAATCCGGAGAATAGCGCCTCCTTCTCCGGCGACGCAGCGGCGGACAGCTCTCCCCTTCCTCTAATCCGGCGACGCTGCGGGGAGGCCCTTCAACAACAGTGGCGAGCAGCGCCCCCCTTCCTCTACTCGGCGGCAGCTCACGGAAAGAAGAGAGAGGGAAGAGCACGCGGTTTCGACTCGGTTTCGACTCGGTTGGACCCGGATTGGACGCGTTTCCAACACAGTTTCTGCGCGGTTTTGACGCGGTTTTAACGCGGTTTTGACTCGGTTTCGACTCGGTTTCGACTCGGTTGGACCCGGATTGGACGCGTTTCCAACACAGTTTTCTACGCGGTTTCGACGCGTCTTCGACGCGAATTCGACGCTGGCTCGACGCCACACGGTTTCGACGCGCTTTCAAAACCGAGTCTAAACCGTGTCGCGTCGAACCCGCGTTGGAGAAAGAGAGATGAGCCTTTTTCTCTTCTCCCTTCTCCCTTCTCCCTTCTCCGTTCTCCTCTTCTCCTCTCGTCTTCCTCTCCGGCGTTCAGCAGCGACAATCCACGACGAGCAGCAGCTACCCTCTTTGTCCGGCGACGCGGCGGCCCTCTCTAACGCCGGTGGCTGTGGCGTCCCCT
This sequence comes from Apostasia ramifera, assembly GCA_019297695.1. Taxonomy (NCBI): domain Eukaryota; kingdom Viridiplantae; phylum Streptophyta; class Magnoliopsida; order Asparagales; family Orchidaceae; genus Apostasia; species Apostasia ramifera. Next base: position 471,293 of record JAEMOT010001800.1, on the reverse strand, counting down.
GCTCCTCCAGCAATGGCGTGAATCCGGCGAACGCCTCTTTCTCCGGCGACGCAGCGGCGGCATCCCATTCCGCCTCCTTCTCCGGCCTCAACTCACAGCAAACAAAGAGAGAGAGAGAGAGAGAGAGAGAGAGAGAGAGAGAGAGAGAGAGAGAGAGAGAGAGAGGGGACTTCTCTCACGACCTCTCTCTTGTGTCCTCCCCTTCAACAACAGTGGCGTGCAGGGCCCCCCTTCCTCTACTCCGGCGGCAGCTCACGGAAATCAGAGATAGGGAAGAGCTCTCCTTTGCTCATCCTCTCTTTCACCACCTCTGTCTTTTCATTTTATTTTCTGGATGTATGCTGGATGGATGCTGTGATGAATGCTCTGTGTTGGGTTCTCTGCTCTTCCCTAATCTCAGTCGAGCAGCGGCTGAAACAGGCTTGTTTCAAAACTCCTGTTTTGAAATAATATAATTGTATAAAATAAATTAGATAACTTAGCCAAAGATGGGATCCTCAGGTGGGTTGATGTCGACATGGACGAAGACATTGTCGTGGATACTTAGCATCTGTTTGGATTTGAGTTTGGTCAAACCCGATTTGGCAACCTATTTTTCCCCCTTTATCTCGATTGTTGTCTTTACAATAATTCAAATGCTTGATGTGAATAATATTGTGTAGTGAGGAGTTGCAACAGATGCATTGGATCTTTATCGGTGTTTGCACTTTGTGAGTAGATAAATATGAAAGCAAAAAAGAAATATTGAGTGCTGTGTGTTCAACAATTGGCCCATTCTTATATGTAGGATCACGGTGTCTGTAGGTGATCATCTTACTGAAATATTTGGTATTCAAGCATCTGAAACAGGGATGCTGGTGGCTGAATTCATCTTTTGTGTTGTATGGCTGTACTAGATTCAGCATTAGATGATGAAGGATTATTGGAACTGATGCCAGAGAAGATGGCTAGGTGGCCCACCGGACCATACCGAATGGATATTCATGGCAAATACTACCACCATCTAAAGACTGGTAATAATGAAAATTTGCGAAAACAAAATATCGTGAAGGCTATTGAGTTGATTCTACACGTCGTGCGGAATTAAAAGGTTTGGAGGCTTATTTCATTGACATGGGAAAACATGTATGTCTCCTTTCTCAAACTATTTTAACCATGTTTCTTTTGTTGTTCTGTTAACATGTTTTATAACTTCGTTCTGTTTGGTTTTTTGTTGTGGCCATTATGAGTTTTTAATTTGTGTTTATAGCATTAAATTTCCTTGTAGGTAAGTATACAATATTGAGTATCAATAGGCACACTTACCTTGATAACAAAGTTGGTGCGATTGGTTTGTTTTCTGCTAAAGGTTCAAAAATGACTATTCTTGCTTTAATCGCTTATAATCAGACGCTGAGAGTTTACTGTTGTAGATATCAGGGGCACCTGAAGCTGTTAGGTTGGATAATTTCCTATTCGTTGAACTGTTCTGCGTTGTGCAAATGGATGAAAATTGATTATTTTCAAAGTTAAGAGCGATTTGTGTGTGTATTTTCTTAGTGTTTAGTTTCAAACATGTTCAGGTCTTAGCAATCACCATGGAGTCAACAGCCACAATTCTATTTTCTTGCATCTGTCTTATGTTATGTGGCATGACCTTTTCCCCATACTCATTTCAAAGGTCTCAATAGCAACCATGGTGGCAAAACATTCACGCCATTTCCTTATATTTTCTTATGCTACCTAGTATGCCCCTGAACCTCAAACTTCACAGAAGTTTTTCTTACTCTTTTACTAAATTTCTCATAATTATAATGTGCTTGAGTTGTAATTTTCATAAGATTTATGTGACCAATATGTAATTTTAAAGATCTGGGTGTCAAATATGTAAAATATCTAATTTTTAGTGGCATGCATGT
>JAEMOT010001800.1:409401-469223 GCA_019297695.1 Apostasia ramifera | reverse complement strand
ATGTTCAGTGATACTTCTTAAAACATCAATAAACCCATGTTCCAATGGCTCAAATTTAGAATGGAATGTCATTAAAAGACTTAGGTACATATGCTACTTTAGTTACAACTATCTCGACAAGTGAATTTCAAAGTAAATGAAATTTTGTGGATTGTTAGACTTGGAACTTATCCTTAAAGGTAAATTCTATAGAACAATTGTAAAACTAGTAATGTTATATGGTATAGAATGTTGGCCCGTAAAGCCAAAACATAAGTAAAATAAGTGTTAGAGATTAGTAGGAGAGAATGCAAATCGACAGGGAACCGCCCCATATTATCCTGACAGGTCTCGGGCAGCGCGTTCGCCGTCGCGACGGTTCGCATTCCAGGACCTACATTAATGTTCGCGCCCTGACAATGCGGGGGGCTGATGTTAACGCGTGGTTCCGACGCTGCATCCCAGCCATACACGTGGCACTTGGAAATCTAACCTTTTTGCATTTTTCTTATTGTTGTTGACTGTTGTTATCTGCAGGAGTCAAACTTCAGGCCCGACGCTCCAACCGACTGAACAGAAGAACATCGTGCCCGATGTCTCTAGCCTCTCTTAAATATCCATGACAATGTTCTTCAGCTATGACTGTCGTCGACAATTTGCATCAACCGCATCATTACCAAAGCTGCACGGAGGCCCTTTGGCGTACAAACTGAGGACTCTCGTGCTCTAGCTGGCGCGAACCCCCAGTGGAATCACTGCAATCAAGGAGGATAAAGCTCTCCGCCCACTACTTTCAGCTCCCCTAGTGGGCGACAACTGAGGGACCATCAAGATGGGCCCAGCTCTTTTCTTTCCGAGAAATCCGGGATAAAGCGTCATTTTCAGCAATATTTAAGCCACTAAACGGGCACGGGAAAGGGGATAGAAGGACAGAAAAAATACAACAAGGACGACCAGAGTATGAGCAATCCCCGGGTCCTCTTACTTTCACTGTATTGGAGCCCCAACTGAGGAACTCTCTCTCTCTCTCTCTCTCTTTCTTCCTCTCCAACATATTCTCCTTCTAGCATTGTATTCGCCCTCACAACTGCTTTTTCTATAGTGAAATCACCTGGCCACCCGGTGGACGTAGGGAATTCCCTCCCTAAACCACCTTAAACCTCTGTGTGTTGCTCTGGATGCTCTCTCTCGTCTAAGCCTTAACCGACAGGCTCAGTTCTCTGTGTGTTGCCGTCTCTCAGGACTCTCTCTGTGTTTCTTGGGATCTCCTACATCCTACGTCAACAGTGTCGATGACAGCTGAATGTCCGCTGCGGCAGTGCCAACAAAGTGAAAAAAAGACGAAATTTATCTCACCCCCTTTCTTATCTCGTCTCGAAAAATTATTTGGTCCAGCGGGCTAAAATGCCCTTCTGTTTGCTATCCAGTCGCGATTCGCCGTGTGGCCAGGTGGGTTCTGCACTCTGCTCAAACTTAACGTGGGCTGACGACAATAGGCAAAGAGGTGGAGATTGACGGCAATTGCTCTGCGCCATTAAGTTTGGGCGGGCCCTCATGCGGATATTTTAATCTAAGCCCCCACCTTCTTCCTTTTACCGCTAAAAATTATTCTGACATCCTGGAGTTTTAAAGCTCCCTCGCTGTGCATTTGACTTGATCAGGTATGTTCTCAAATGTCGCCCCCTTAAGCTCTCTACTCAACAAAGAAATGTCCTGAAAAATATAATTTGTATTCCGCAACAGTAATATTGGACGGTCCTTTACCTTTAATTGGACCATCTGATATTAATATCAATGCGATCAGGCGGTCCTTTACATTAAACTTGACTGTCTGATATAAATTTCAATGCGATTGGACGTTCTGGTCACGTTTCCGGATCACAGAACTGACGTCTGAATATGTTTTTGCCTTAAAAAAAATTGAATATATTTATTATTGTAGAGATGGCTCCTAAAGCTGTTTTAAATTCCATACGGGATTAGATGCCTAATGAAATTTTGGACAGACTAACAGAGCTAGGATTTTTCCAGTTTTTGAGGATTCCAGCCATCAAACAAAATATGGTTGTTATCACTTATTTGATTTCAGCTTGGGATAACAAATAATCTACATTTAAAATTGGTGATATTTTGATTCCATTTAATCCGAAAGTGGTCAATGAAGTAACAGGCTCGAAGAGTTTCAGCCAGAAGTTTACCTTGAAGTCTTCTTAGGATGGTGGCTATCAATTGTCTTTTATTTTTGCTGCATTGATAACTTATGCTAATTCAAAAAATCCAGACCCTGAGTTATTTGCCACTCACATCATCAAGTATATTCTATCTTCTTTATTTTTTCTAAAAGGTATATTTGTGTCATGGTTACTTTGCTTAACAACAGTAACTTGCAGGCAACTATATTGTGCTCATTGCACTTTTTGAATGTGCAGAGGACCTCGCAATATTCTCAGGTTATAATTGGTTCGATGCTATATTTGATTTTCTATAACCTCAACTTCAAATGGCTTCAATCAAACTGCACAGCAGTACCTGTTCAGTGAGCTATTTTGATGGATTTGCTCAATTATTTTTGGTAATCATTTTACATATAACAGTTTGTCTGTCTTGAGAAGTTACCCATTATTTTTCGAGAGCTCCCGAACCAGTCTCCACTCATGTGTACATGATTATCATCTTTATATTGGACTGGAAATCAAATACAGAAAGCCGTGAACAAGCTCATTGGTACCGATATTAACACTCGAATTACTGATTATGCAAGCCCAAATATTCCTTCAGGAATTTTGGGTGAAGGGCAGCAATCTAGCCAATCACCCAATGTACATAGAGTTGAAGAAAAAAGTTAGGGACACTGAAGATTAGTAGTCCTGGTAGTATTGCTAGAAATGTTAAAGCAAGATCAATAAGGAAGAAGAAAGGTTGTCGAGTCCCTTCACTGCTCCAACATCAACAACTCCTGATCTTAAAGCTGTCCTCGATTCTACGTTTGATTCAAAGCAGCAACATACTGAGATTATCACAAGTGATGCTAATGACAGCACAGGGCCAATTTTAGAAACTCCAAATTTGAACTTTCCTACTAGTCGATAAATTAAAAGTTGATTTCATCGTGCAGCTGATGCAGTCCAAACCAACAAGGTTTTTGTAGTACTTCATTTAAAACTTGTTATAGTATTCTAAAGTTCAATAATTTGATTTAATATTTGAATGTCAGGTGCACGTTTGTGTTTAGCACACGATCTGTGTCCGTAATACGGAAACTTATTGAAGATTTGCTGCATCAACTGATATTGCTGATGATGTCCTTAGAAAAAATAATCCAAAATATTGAAAGACATGGATGTGCATAAGTCCATGGTTTTTTGTGAGTGTACTCTCATTATTATTATTTTTAATACTGCTTACTTACATTTTATTTATTTATTTGTCACTTGTGCGATTACCTATTTGTTTGATTGATTACTGCTAGATTCAACGAAGTGAGGAGAAGGCAATGACATATTTGCAATAAGTATCAGAGGATAGCCTTCATGCTTCTGATTATTTGATGATGTCGCTCTGTTTTATGGCCCATTGGATTTTGCTTGTAGCCTTCATTCTTCATATTTGATTCCATCAAAAATCCAACTCATAAGGAAGTTGAGAGAAAAATGGTAACACCATTATGCTTAAAGCAAGAAATAAGATTATTTACACTACTGATTTTTTTTTTTCACTTATACTTAATATAGATTCAGGCTTTGGCTGAATCATCAGTTGAGCTGGCTGAATTTAAGGTGACATCATGGAATCTCCAACTGCAAAAGAGGCATTCCACAACAAACATCTTCTAGTATTTTCGTTATGAAATATATGAAGTTATTGGAAAAATCATTCACCGCAATGAAATAAGATGAATATATGGGATGGCAAGCTAAGGCCCTGTTTGGCAATGTGCTAAAAATCATGGCTAAAATTAGCCATGGTCAAAATCTTAAATTTATTTTAAAAAAAACTTAAAAAATTATTTTATATCTCATCTCACACAAATTTCAATATTAAACAATCACTTTATTTCACATCCAACACAATTCTCAATAAATCAATCAATTTTATTTCACATCTTACATAATTTTTAATATAACTAACTTACTTTATTTCACATCATGCAGATTTTTTAAAAATGACTAAAAATTTTAATTAAATTTTTTTTCTTCTTATTACCAAACAGAGCCTAAATGACTATATTTAGGTTAGAAGTTGCTTATGATATATTGATGTACTGTAAGAACTTAAAAAAAAAAAAATGTGAAGACTTGTGCGGTGATTATCTGAGCTATCATGATGTGAAAACATATTGATGTCTATTATTTTTTTTCTTTGAAGCTTACTTTGAACATATATTAACTTTTATACTTCAATACGTACTTTTGGTTTAATTGTACGTATTTTTATAAAATTGGTCCTCCCTTTTAATATATATGTACGTTTTGACTAAGAGGTGACTTTCCCATGTACTCACTTTTTTAAAGAATTACCTATTTTTAATAACTTATACTGATTTCTAATAGTTTATACTTATTTTTCTTAAAACAATACCTACTTCTATCTCTTTCTTGCATTCTTAACTCGGTGACCACGTCTAGGTGATTTGGTGCTTCAAATTTATTATAATAATACCTATAAGAGAATACATATGATTCATAAGAGGAGACTATCCGATGTACTCACTTTTTTAGATATACATACTTTTAATAAATTATACTTATTTCTCTTAAAATAATACTTATTTTTATTCCTTCCCTACATACTTAACTCTACAACGACATCGAGTTGATTTAGTATCTCAGATCCATTATAATATTTATGACAGAATGTATATGATCCGTAAGATTAATTTGAGACCCATGTACTCACATTTTAGAGGATATAACTAATTTTAATAATTTATACCTACTTTCAATAAGTTATTTCTACTTTTAATAGTTCATACTTATTTTTTTGAAAATAATATCTATTTTTATCCCTTCTCTGTATATTTAACTCAATAGTCTGTTTGTTTGTAAGGTTAAAATTAAACTTGGATAGAGATATTTTTTTATTAAAAATTGTGAATGATATGAAATAAAATTAGTTATTATGTTGTATATTTGAGAGATGTGATATAAGTTAGTTATTATTTTAATAATATGTGTAGGATGTGAAATAAAGTTAATTTTTAATATTAATTTTATGTGTGATGTGATATGCTTGGTTAAAAATAAATCAGATTAATTTTCAATGGCCAAACAAATGAGGCCTTAGTGTCTAGGTGATTTGGTGCTTCAAATCCATTATAATACCTATAAGAGAATACATATGGTCTGTAAGAGGGAACCGTTCCACGTACTCACTTTTTAGATAATATACCTATTTTTAATAAGTTATGCCTATTGTTAATAGTTCATACTTATTTGAAAATAATACCTACTTTTATTCTTTTCCTGCATACCTAACTCTACAACCACATCTAGTAGATTTGGTACCTCAGATCTCTTATAATACTTATAATAGAATGCATATAATCCGTAAGAATAATTTCATCTCCATGTACTCACGTTTTAAAGGATATACCTACTTTTAATAATTTATATATACTTCTAATAAGTTATATATACTTTAATAGTTCATACTTATTTTTCTTAAAATAATACATACTTTTATCCCTTCTCTGCATACTTAACTCTGTGACCATGTCTGGATGATTTGGTGCTTCAAATCCATTATCATATACATATAACAAAATGCATATGGTCTGTAAGAGGTAATTTGGTGCCTCAGATCCATTATAATACCTATAATAGAATGCATGCGATTCGAAAGAGTAATATAAGCCACAATTACTCACTTTTTGGAGGATATAACTACTTTTAATAATTTATTTTTACTTTTATAAGTTATACCTATTTTTAATAGTTCATATTTATTTTTCTGAAAAGAATACCTACTTTTAATAATTTATACTTATTTTTCTGAAAATAATATATACGTCTATTTCTTCCCTGCATACTTAACTCTGCAACTTTATTTAGGTGATTTGGTACTTCAAATCCATTTTAATACGTAAAACAGAATACATATGGAGGATATACCTACTCATTGAAGGAATATGTCTGAAACACTCAGATGTCAAATATGGTATAGAAAAATATCCTTTCGTAACCTAAAAGCATTAAAAATTTGAAGTTAGGCTAAATAGTTTAATTAGAATAACATAACAGGACATGCAATAGAGTCACATGGGTCTATTGTTTGCTTCTGGCAAATGTTGAAATTTAATTAAATTCGTACAGAAATAGTGCAAACACTGAAGTGAATTCATTTTTCCTTAGTGCAAAATTTTAGCATCCTGCACATGAGAAAGACATCTTGTAATTAGTAATTTGTAAGTCTAATTTGCTGATAAATCCAGTTTATAAATAGAGCAAAGATAGTGCAAATACCTGCGAACTAGTTCTCATTAAATTAGCTTTCCTTCTGCAATATTGTCACTAAAGTCTCTTTGGCTAGCAAGCAAGCAACTCTAATATTTATCTTGGGACTTTTGCCATTCCTCCATACGAGCCTGCCTTTCGTGAAGCTTTTGTTGGCCTGCTCTAAGTTTCGCTAGCTTGTGATTAATTTTTTCAAAGTTTTTGGGGTACACAATATGGTTTATGTCAAATTATACAGAAAGACTTTGCGCATAGTTATTTTAGACATCATATGTCTCAAAAAAATGAGTCTCAAACTATTGGAACTATTTATTAAAATATTCTTCAATTGCTGGAACCTGAGAACGATCTGGCAGGCTTGGCATATTATGTGAGGGTCCAGCTGAGGATTGTTGCATTTGTGTAGAGCCCCTACCATCTTTCTTTGGCTTTTAAATTATTACATCCTCAAGTGGATAGTAGGGATACAAGCTTCTTAACATTATGAGGGAGGAAAGGAGTCATACATAAATCAGAAGGGAATGTAATCTTATACACCTTCTTCAGAAGATACGCTATGATGTGGCCATAGGGTAGGTTATGTTTCTTGCGATAGTTTTTTCCCTTAATTTTGTCATAAATTCCATAGTCCTGAACACTGCTCTTGCAGAGTTGAAGTTCTTTTGAGTGACGACATAGTAGGTTGCTAAAATCCCCCTCCTTTTGATATAAAAGATGAACTTAGGACATGTTGGGTTAGATACGCCTTCTTCTTTAAGCACTTGGTGAGGTTAGAGTAATGAACACCACTAACGTTTGAGATGACTATTGATAGGAGACAAATCAAAATCAAAAAATAAGAGTCTATGAATATCATCGCCTTCCTTTGATAAATACATATACTTTTCTAAGTCATCAAAAGTGATTTGCAGCGATCGTCTTGCCCTTGTGCAGCCGCCCTTCACAATAAAACCAAAAATAAGGGTAAGGCAGTCAAACAGACGCCGATTCGATTTATGTAAATGCCCATTCCGCCATCCGGACGGTCCGGCATGAAGTAATCAAACCATCTGGATTACACTTTCTGTGGTCAATCGCAGTTCATGAGACAGTCCGTTATTCTATTGGAGTATATCATTACCAATATAGTAAATTTGCAAATAAGTTAATATATATGCATTTAACTTACATATTCTTTTCGTGAATTCTATACAATATGAATACAAAAAATGTAATTGTACCAAAAAATAAGCTGGTTTTACATGCAACTAAAATCCAAAATATGGATTGATAGACTTTGGAAGTTGGCATTGCTGTGTTGAAAATGTGGACTCATTTTCAATTATTGCATACTTTCTCAGATCTTTCTTGGCTGTAAACATTTTATATAATCAATTAATTGAGAAATAAAAAAATTTTCAGTAGTAAGAGTTATTAATACATTACCTGTCTTTCTTTTGTTCTTCTTCTCTCAAACATCCTTTTAACTAAGCATTAGAAATTCTTTTAGGCCTCTTTCTTAGAGGATTTTTGACTATAGGTTCACCAAATTTATCTATATTATCATTAGTAGGAGAAACCGTGACATTTGCACAATTTATAGCATTTTCTAAATTCTACATATGCAGCAAAAAATATTTCTTTTTCTTTCTAAGTCCTGAACCTTCAAAACAAATTGATACGATAATCGAGTAGCATAATTGTTAAATATTTATTGCAGTGTTTGTGTGTTGTACATTGGTTGACAAGCCAAAGTGCTGTCATTATCCCTGAAATATTTAGTCCAATATTTCATAATATATCATTTGTGAAGATTGGTGACATTCATCAATGTCATCACTTTAAGTGCATGAGTACACAACATCCCCATGATTTGAAATCTCTTACATGAGTAATCGATTTCTTCAGTGAAAACATCAAACATAATGTCATATGCTTTCTCTTCTTCAAATTTTGAAACCTATTATGACGGGAAACAATCAAGATTTTTTACGTAGAAAACCGACTGGTGGAAAAACCATGGCTCCTTTTCAAGGAGGCTTGAAAGATCACTAGAATTGTCTTTTTTGGTTACAGTATGCTCAAAGAATTTTTTGGATCTCAGCCCTCTTTGAAGGCTGTTTACATGATATATATATATATATATACTCTGGTCTGCTCTGTCTAGTCATTTCAGCCGAATAATCTACTATCCTAGTGGCGACTCATTTAATGCCTGCAGAGAGCTACTATCTGACCTCTGTTGTACGATGTACAGAGAGTACGTCCGTCAGCGGGAAAACCGCTTCCTCTTCCAGAGCAGTACGGTTCCCAACGGTCAGGCGTCTGTCAGATCAGGTCTTTGCTTTTCGCCTTGGGCTCTTCGGCGTCTGCTGTTTGGGATGATACATCTATTTTTCGACGTGGATGCCTCGCTTACGTGGATCCCACGCAAGCTACTACGTGGACGGTCCAGATGAAGAAATGTGGATCCAAATGCAACATTCCTCCTCCTCGCAGGAGTCTTCAGCAGAATGGCCACAGCTGCTATCAGCCTATCAGATGAAAGTCACAAAACGCGAGACACTGGCTGTGGGCGACAAAGCCACACAAGGAGGCAGGATCAGTTTGAGTCGGGAAGAGACAAAGGTAGAGAGAAACCCCGGTGAGGATCCCTAGGGTTACATATGGGTCCCTGGATTTTTAAAATAATTACTTATTGATCCCCCAATTTTGAGAACTTCTACATCAGTCTACAACTTTCAGACTATTTCCAAACTTCAATAAATAAATTTGCAATTTGCTAACCTAATTAAGTACATAAAAAATTGATTAAAAACTAAAATTTAGAACTGAAAATCCATATGCAGCAAAAAATATTTCTTTTTCTTTCTAAGTCCTGAACCTTCAAAACAAATTGGTACGATAATCGAGTAGCATAATTGTTAAATATTTACTGCAGTGTTTGTGTGTTGTACATTGGTTGACAAGCCAAAGTGCAGTCATTATCCCTGAAATGTTTAGTCCAATATTTCATAATATATCATTTGTGAAGATTGGTGACATTCATCAATGTCATCACTTTAAGTGCATGAGTACACAACATCCCCATGATTTGAAATCTCTTACATGAGTAATTGATTTCTTCAGTGAAAACATCAAACATAATGTCATATGCTTTCTCTTCTTCAAATTTTGAAACCATAAATTTTTTTGAGTTGCAGCATGTTGAACTTTCAATAGCAAGATGTTCACATGCCCTACTCATGAAAGATTTTTTAAATACCTTGTACAACTTAATTGTGTATATGCTATTAGCCTTCTTCAGCAAAGGTTAGTGCAGAATGGATGAAGTAACAACAGACCGGTTGCATTTAAAATCTTGTTCTACCTCAGCTTGATGCCATCTCTTTGCAATTTTTTCCAAACCAAAAAAACAATCCGCTAAAGAACTTGTTGGTTTTGGAGATGTTGTGACACAATTGTTTGTAGTCTCGCTCCTTTGCATGGATAAAATACCCATACCAAATACATCTTTATTGATTGCTGAAGACCATTTATGCTTAATGGAATACAGGCTATATGGCCAACTTGTGGGCTACTGCACTTGCTCATACAATCATGAAAGTGAGTTTGTAATTTTTGATTGCTGCTAATAGATGAAACTTTTGATAACAGTTTCTTAAATATGTGCCACTGACAAAGTCGATGTCTAGTGTTAGGGAAGATAGCCTCGATTGCCTTGCCCATTGCTTGGTCTTGGTCTACAAAGATAGTAATAGAATGCTTATCATTCATTAAATTAAGAAAATTTTAGAACAACCATTGAAAAAATTTAATAGATTCATCTACAAGAAAAGCTACACCAAAAAATATGTTTTACTAGTGATTATCGACCCAATGACAGGAGTGCATACGAGATTGTTTTTGTTCATCCTATAGCTTGTGTCAAAGATAACAACGTCCCCAAATGTAGCATAGTCAACCTTGCATCTACCATCTGCCCATAAAAAATTTACAAGCATGTTGTAATCATCTAATTTGATATTCCATTCAAATAAAGGATCATAATTTTTTGTATCTTTGAACTTTATAAGAATGACAGCATCACCTAGCTCAACACGTTGTAGTCTATCCTAAGTAATGAAATTATACGCATCGCGTTTTGTGAAGCCAACATTCTCTACCCCACGTGCCTGTTCTGCAATAAAAGCAAATGCCTCAGACACGAGGGCCCGCCAAACTTAACAGTGCAGAGCAATTGCCGTCAATCTCTGCCTTTGCTGTTGTCGTCTGCCCGCGTTAAGTTTGGGCGGAGTGCAAGACCCACCTGGCCACGCGACAAATCGCGACTGTGTAGCAAACAAAGGGGCATTTTTGTTCGCAGAACCGAATAATTTTTCCTCTCTCTCCATCTCTCCATCCTGCATATCAATTTGTTAAATACTTTTTTTTAATATTGAGCCATCTGTTAAATACTTAAACGTAAGGATTAGACCTATTTGTAAGAGTTATCAAGTTCATAGCCCTAACAAAAATAAGTTTAAATATTGAAACTCTTGTATATTTTAATTTAGTATTAATTTGGGGGTGTTGATTTGCACTTAGATATCATATGTTTTACTATTGATATTTGAGGTTGATATTTTGAATGGTGTTTCATCTAATAAGAAGGTTGCTCGTTGTATTATTGCTCATAAAGTAAAGAAATACTCGGCTATCTGTCAGACTCATAATATTGAATTTTAGCATTTTATTTTTAATATTTTTAATTATTTGATTTTTATTTTTATTTTTAAAACAAAAGTTAATTTATATTTGTTAGATTGTATGAAAGATGATGGTATTTTTTAATTTTATAATATAATATATTATAAAACTCTATAAATATAAAAAAAGTAGTGCTCACATACAATAATATAGAATAGAGTAAATTGCATAGCCCCTAAAATTAGAATGATCAGAAAAATTAGGATGTGAAATAAAATTGATATTTTTACTAAAAATTATTGAGTTTGTAAAATAAAATAATATTTTTTTATATTAAAATTTATATAGAATGATCAGAAAAATTATTTATTATTATTATTATTTTTTAAACTAATATTATTTTAGCTCTGCGCCAAACAGGTCATAAAATATACTTAAATTAATAAAATATTGAATATATTATTATCCTTGTTTTGATAAAAAAAGAGCTTGGAATGAGGAGACTGGTCTTTGATGGGGAACCCTACATGTGGGGTTGGTAAAAAATACAGAAAAATCATTAAATATGAGTTATAAAGGTATTTTAGTTCGTAAAAATATGACTAACAGTTAAATTTAACAGTTAATGTCTAATTGAATCATCCAAAAAAGCGATATTTAAACTAAGAAATTAAACAACAGTGCAAATATAAACTCGGTGACTCAAATTTAAATTTTTCAAAATATAAAACCCTATTTGCAGTGTCATTCTAATCTTAAAGACTCCTGTGCAATTTACCTTAAATAATAGTGATAATTATCCATATGTTACATAAATTTTTATGTATTATACCACACATATTTTTTTCATAATTCATAATGTAAATTTTATGAAAAAAAAATGTGTGATATAAGTTTAAAAAATTTGTGTGGCATGTAGGCCCTAAATAATAATATAAGTGATACTAACCGGCTTATCCGCACGATCAGCTCAGGGATCTAAAAGTAATTTGACCTGAACGTAAAGTTAATCCGCTCGATACAGAATGGATGGCCCAGATCGAATCTGTGCTCTTTAGGCTAACTATAAAAGGGACGGCCAGTCTTCCCTTACCCTAGGGACCAGGTTTTCGTGATTTTTCGCAGCTTCTTCAGGCGTTCGCTCTTTTCTTCCGGCGTTCGATCTAGGTACTCACTTTCTCTGGATCTTCTCATCTGAACTCTATTGATTTCTTTTCTGAGTTAGATTCTCGTGATTCCTCCACACCAGTCTATTGAATCCTATTTGACCGGTCTGCAGTTTTTGATAATCTCTCTAGCTCTCGATTGATGTTGGATTTCTCGCTGATTCATCCTTAAAAAAATAATCATGATATTTTCTCTTGGTTGATACGTTCATGCGATTTCAGCTTGGATCAGATCTGAGAATAAATGCTTGGTTAATAATTGAGCTATTGCTTGGGCTTACCATGTTGGGATTTGTTTGTTTTACTTCGTCTTTCTTCCAAAGCAAAGTATTGATCCTATTAAAGGGCAATTGTGTTTTCTTTGTCGTTGAAAAACTGCTTGCAAATGTTTTGAGCTAGGTCAATATCGATTTCCAATAGGGAATTTATGTAAAATAATATAGTATCCAGTTTATTTCACTCTTTTCTCTTTCCATTTAGCCTTTTTTGTGATTTTTTCTTGTGATAATATGCTTTTGTTGATTTTATAATCTAGCACTAGCTAGCTGGGCTAAGCCACTGAGAATGTTATATATTTTTAAGATTTTCCTTCCTGTATAGTTTTCTTCATTGTTCTGATTGCATAATAACAGAGTGGGCAACTACTATATCATCTTATTATTTATCTTATTTCCATATTGCATTATTCTTTTTGTAATCTCGGTTTGTATTTGAGGTTTCATTTTCCCCTTGCTATGGAATGTTTTTTCTATATTGTTCAAGTTTTTACCTGTTGTCACTTTATAGATACAGTTTCGTTTCTTATTTAGGTTACAATAAGAAGTATGTCTATTTACATACTGCTCTTAAACATGTACACAAACATCTCTCAAAATCTGGAAAATTCAAGGAATGATTGTCATGATCGTCTTTCCAACAATACTTACCTTAAACAATCTGATTCACTCATTATTCTTCCTACTGATTTCTTCATATATGTCTCTTTCTGCTCCTCATCCCTTTGTATGTTCTCCCTCACTTTTCAGAGTGAGGGAAAGAAAGAGAGGGTGTACTTGGTCTGTGGATTTTGAAGAAGCAGTGCAACAATGCTTTACATGGTGTTAGTTTCCTGGAAGTTTTAGTCTTGTATGGCAACTGAGTCAACATGTAACTGCAGTGTTTAGTATGTTAAAAATAAATAAATTATGGGGGTTGTGTATAAGAATTCGTATTTTGTTACTATTGGGTAGTAGGTGCACAAGATTTTAGCTACTTGACTAGTTTTAGTGATTTTGTTGGGTTAAGTTTTAACAGATTAATAGGTCTGTTTGTTTGTAAAGTTAAATTTAAGGAGGTTAAAATTAAACTTGGATAGAGGTATTTTTTTATTGAAAATTATGAATGATGTGAAATAAAGTTAGTTATTATATTGGGATATGTGAGGGATGTGATATAAAGTTAGTTATTATGTTGGGATATGTGAGAGATGTGATATAAGTTAGTTATTATTTTAGTAGGATGTGAAATAAAGTTAATTTTTAATATTAAATTTTATGTGTGATGTGATATGCCTAGTTAAAATTAAACCAAGTTAGTTTTCAATGGCCAAACAAACGGGACCTAGTGATAGGAATTCCCACTGTGGTTTATTTAATAAAAGAAGTTCGAAAAGCATGTAAAAATGCTGTTGTTTCTCTGTTTCAGAGAGTTCTCCTCTCTCTGTTTCAGGGAGTTCTCCTTTAGTGAAATGTTGTTGAAGTTATATGTGACACTATGAGAAGTTTACTCTGTTAGATGTATAGGAAGCCTTCTAATGCTATAATGTTAAGATGGTTTACCGTAATACTTTTATTTAGCTTATCTGAAGCGGTAACCTGTAAAGATGTTCTGAAACTGCCAATTATGATACTTGTTTTGGTGGTTACTTTTCAGGTGTTTGTTAGGAGCTATTGCCTTTTAGCGAGTACAGATTTTTCTGTGCTTACTAAGTGTGTAATTTATTCCTCCTTATTATAATGCATTAATGAACTAAGTTGAGCAGTTATATTTGTTTCATCACAGTCTAAGCATTATGTCACACAATGTAATATCATAGAATGTTGCTGTTCTATTGTCATTCCTTGTTCCTTAGTTTTCATAGAATGCTTTCTTCAGCCTTTCTAATATTTGTTTTGTTTTCTGATTATCTGTTGTCCAGAGTTGCCAGATTTTCTTCTGATCTTGCACATCTTTTGCAGTGGAGGGTGTCTGGAGTAGTGTATCTTTTATGTCTGAATTGGACTCCTTTTATTTGGGATCAATTGGGCTGCTCGGAGAGTACCATCCTACTTCTATGAAAGAACACGCATATCGTGTTGAAAAAGCCGGGGGCAACCATCTGCAGAAACTTTGGAATTTTGTATTTATAGAGGGTTGTGAGTGTATGCAACCTGCTTTTCTTGAGGCTACCTCTGAAGCAGACCTTCCAGCCTCTTTTGCTGCAATACCATCTAGCATAATCACTTCTCTATCTTAGTTCTCTACTGAAGATGGCATTCCAGAATATTGGTGCTGGAAACAGTGATGATGCCTTCTACCGGTACAAAATGCCCAAAATGATAACAAAAATTGAGGGCCGAGGAAATGGTATTAAGACCAATATAGTGAATATGGTTGATATTGCAAAAGCTCTAGCTAGGCCTCCCTCTTACACTACAAAGTACTTTGGGTGCGAGCTTGGAGCCCAGTCCAAGTTTGATGAGAAAACAGGTATATCACTTGTCAATGGCGCTCATGATACTGCCAAATTGGCTGGGCTTCTTGAAAACTTCATCAAGAAGTATGTTCAGTGCTATGGATGTGGCAACCCTGAAACTGAAATCATTATCACGAAGACTCAGATGATGACATTAAAATGTGCTGCTTGTGGCTTCACATCTGATGTAGATATGAGGGATAAGCTCACAACTTTTATTCTCAAGAACCCGCCTGAGCAGAAAAAGAAAGAGAAGAAGGGAATGAGAAAAGCAGAGAAAGAGAGACTAATGGAAGGAGAAGTTGTCGATGAAGAACAAAAGAAGTTGAAGAAAGATGCAAAGAAAAAGAGCTCTAAGGATGCAGTCAATTCTAAACCTACTGCTAAGAAGAAGACGGCAAGCTCCGATGAGGAACGGAACTCACCAAATGAGAGCCAGGTTGATGATAATGAAATGCCTGAGGAAGACAATGGCATCCAATGGCAAACTGACACCTCCCTGGAAGCAGCTCGCCAACGCATTGAGGAGCAGTTGAATTCTGTTACTGCTGAGATGGTAATGCTATCTACAAATGCAGAAGAGAAGCCAAAGCAGGAGAAGAAACCCAAATCTCCAAAAGTAAATGGCACTGTTGCTGAAGCGAAGAAAGCGGGCACTTGTGAAACCCTTGTCTCAAAGATCAAGGATAAAGTGGAGAAAGGTTGTAAGCCTGCCGAGCTTGCGACATTTGCTACGTGTCTGCAGGGCTCAGATCAGGAGATAATGGATGCTCTTTTTGAAGCTCTCTTTGATGGGACAAGAAAAGGTTTTGCCAAGGAGGTGGCAAAGAAAAAGAACTACCTTGCTGCTGCACTTCCGGAAGAGGGAGCACAGATGCTCCTGCTCCATGCTGTTGAGGCTTTCTGTAATAAGTGTAATGGAGACGCGATGAAGGAGGTTGCTTTGGCTGCTAAAGCTCTATATGATGGAGATGTTTTGGAGGAGGAGTTCATTATCCTGTGGTACAACGAAGGCATTGCTGGAGCTAACAAAAATGCTCAGATCTGGAAGAATGTGAAACCTTTTGTCGAATGGCTTCAGAGTGCTGAGTCTGAGTCCGAGGAAGAATAGAAGAGCCTACTGTCTTTGTTTATCTCGCGAGAGACCTTATTAAGTCTATTATAACGTTTAAAACAGTATTATTACTGGTTTTATAGCAGTGTGTCCTACGTGTTATGTTTGACTTGTGTTTGCTTAGTTTTATGTTCTGTGATGAATCTAGTTCTGCTGCATGTGCTACTGCGCAAGCTTGAAAATAAAGTGTTATGATAAATAAAGTTTTTTATTAGATATGATTTTGATATTTTTCTGTGATGGTTAGGTTACATGAAGTTAGGTTTTTGTTTTGGAATTTTTTGAAGTTTTTTTTTTTTTTGAAATGTGGAATTTTTTGAACTTGGAGTTGCGTTTTTGAGCAAATGAAGTTGTTGCAATAGCTTCTTCTTATCTTTATATATTGGATTGGACTGGCTTCTGATGGTTGGCTTCGAGTCATATTCGAGCTTGAAATTAAATTCTCATTTGAGTTGATTTTAATTAGGTTTGAATTTTTTTGATTGAGTTAATTTCAAAGTTAAATTGGGTCTAATTATAAACTATACTCGAGTTGATTTTCAACCAAAAAAAATTCAAGTTGATTTTTAATGAAGTAAAAAGTCAGCAAATTTTAATCACATTTTGTGTTTCAAATAAAATTTCTGATGAGTGGTTGATCAAATTATCCTTCCCTATGTGCAGGTAGCAAGAGTTAGATGCATCCTTTTTCCTGGAAGTTGTGGATATGAATGATTTTACGGCATGATTCTGCAAAGGTATGACAACTGTAATGACATTACGGCATTGCCTCAAATTAATCTCAAGATTGCCTGATTTTCTCTCTTCATTTTGTTTTGTTTAAAGCTATATTTTATCTGTGTTCACTTTCTTTCTCTCTACGGTGGCCACTTAATTTACCTCATTTATTTACATGGCTCTCAAAATATTGAACATTGGCTCATCTTTTATTTTATTTTTTGTCATGCAAATTTTTAATTATTTTAATGGTCTATTTTGTGTCTGTCATCCATCACTCATCAGTCAGTCACTCATGATGCTGAAAACGTGTGTCTGCATTTACATCTGTGACACTTCGTCGAAAGAATAGGAACTTGCAGTCTGCTGTTGTCAAACTAAAAAAAAAAGTCATTTTTAGGCATTTTTCATCTCAGTGCTACTAAGGGATTTAAGATGAGCTTGATTTTTTTTTTTTTGATGAAAATGGTTAAAAAGTTTTGTATAATATCTCACTGTGATTTGTTCATCATTTGTTATATCGTCCTCTTTCATAATTTTGAAATGTGTGCTGCATTGGATTCTCACTATGAGGTTTCAGTTGAATCAGTGCATTCAACTAGCACTTGGAAGATCTCTTGCTAAAGCACACAGTGAATTTGAAAATGATCATTGCTCTATTTCATTTTCCTTTGATAATTTCTTTTTGCTATCAGATAAACAGAATAGGGTAAATTACTGTTAACACGTGGTTCCTGCGCTGCATCCTGGCCGAACATGTGGCGCCCGACAGGTCTGTACTTGATTGATTAATTTGCTGACTCAGCTTTCGGTTTTACAGGGCCCTTGACCCAGGTCAAAACATCGGCCAAGAGGGTTCAGTCAACCATCGTCCCCACGATGATCCAGGATCAACCTTCGTAACCTCGGGCACGAGGGTACGAGATAACGCCTGTCACAATCAACTTCACCTAACCCCGTCGGCTTCCGTACAGACGTTCTTCCCCAGGAAAGGTACCAGCATTAAAAGCTGCCTTCTTCCTCGTACATCTGCGAACTTCCCCAATGACAGATAAGCGGCGCACAGAGCCCATCTTCATCTTGTCACCCGGAAACCGGGGTAAAGCTGTACGCACGCCAACGGCTACAAAAACCGTGGAACAGTCCCAAAAGAAAGGGAGGAAGGTCACTTGCTTCATCCACCACTACTGTCCTTCTCCAAGATTGAAGAAGGAGAAGCACTAACCCCAAAAAAGAGCAGAACTCTTTTATCACCTCTTGTAAAACAGGAGCTTGAGAACAAGAGAAGCTCTCTCTCCTGCTTCCTCTCTTTTCCTCTTGTAAGCTTTTTGTATTAGCCTTCATGGCCACCTCCATACATTAGTGAAACTTCTTCGCTGATCGACCGGTGGACGTAGGGGATTTTCTCCCTGAACCTCCTTAAATCTTGGTGTGTTTCCCTGGATGTTCGGAACTGGATCTCTCCCTTGAGCTTTCATTAACAGGCTCACCCCCTCATTTGCGCGCCACCGTCTCCCGGAACTCTCTCTCTTTGGTGTTTCCTGGGACCCCCACGTCCTACGTCAACAATTACGTATAGGTTTTTAGATTTTAAAGTTTTTATATTGATCCATAAATTTTGAATTGTAGCACTTAATTTTTTTGCCGTTGTTAAGTTCTTGCATGTTAGTATAGCACTTTGCTCTTTGAGATTAGTGATTTATTGTTGACTATTCTGTTATGATGTTGAGGGCCCAAATGATAATAGATTGTCAATTTTAGAGTTTTAAGTGTTATGATTCAAAATTTATAGTGTTGTGATTTAAATCTATATACTAGGATGCAAAATACTAAGATTACATGGTTTTATGTGTAATTTATCCTGAATTTTGTTATTCAATGCCAAAAAAAAAAAGGTAAAAAGTTCACATCAATATCATAAATTAATGCAAAACATCTTAGTCACGAACTTTCTTAAATGTTCTAGTTTATCTCGAAGAACTGAAAAAAAAGAAAAAGAATAATTGTGATGAGAGAATGAAAGAGATGGCAATTTAGAGATATGCATAGAAAGCAAAATGTTCATTGGAATTTTTGTATGTATTTTAAAGTTAGAGAACTTATTTATTTATTTTGGAGATGGGACAGCAAGATGACTTTTTTTTTTTTGACAAAAATAAAGCAAAATGAGGCAATTGAAAATGTCCCACATTAACATGAAAGTTTTCCTAATTACAATTTTTTTTTGATAGAAAAGATTCCTTAATAACTTTTTTTGATATTTTTCTAAGTCCTGTTTGGCGCGAGAACTAAATCAGGATCAAATTAGAATCAAAATAATATTAATTTAAAAAATAATAATAATAATAATAAATAAAAAATTTTAATTATTATACACAAATTTTAATATAAAAAAAAAGATCATGGTAATTTTTTTTTTTTTAAAATGGCAAACCTTTTTTTCGGACTTGAGGTAAACTTTATTTTCAGTTCACGGTGTTTTTATACATGATAGTACATTGAAATCAATAATTTATTTTTTTGTTATGTTTCTATTATTTATAAATATTCATAAATATAAGAAAATTATCTTTAAGAAAAACTTTAAAAAGTAATTTTCATATATTTCTTTATTAATGTTCGATTCACAATCTTTATTTAAAGAGAGATATTTTCACCTAATAATGAACAACTTAATACTTTGTAGAATATTGGAAAATATTTTACTTTTTAGTTGTTCTAAGTTAAAAATATTTAAAAAATAAATTTAATTATTATATGTTTGGTGAATAATAATTAGGTGTTATTATCTTTTTATTAATCATATTCAAAGATATTGTATTATAGATCAAATAATAAATTTATTTATTTATTTTAATGATTACTTAATATTTATGGATGATGGATATCCGGATTATGTTGGTGGTCATACTAAGGTTTTAAAATTTTAACTTGGTGACATATTAGTTGGTCTAAAAAATAAAATATATCAAGCAGTATATCTCAATTTGGACAATCATGATATGAAAATATTATGCAAATATCCAGAGAAAATAAAATATATGACATGATATATCGAAGATGATGACGAATGTGAGATTATGTTAGAGTGTGTATTTCAAACGTCTCTAACACTCTACATTGAAGCTATATTACTTATTAGTAGTTCATCGCATGTGAATGAGGAGGAAATTTATTTTGATCATACTCAAGATAGTGTCATCATCTCAGTTATGTTAGAATTGTCAAATATACATTTTTCATCATAATCTGAAAAACTATCATATTCTAATACACCGTAAGTTTTTTTCAAGTAAATATACTGTGTAGGTATATATTGTTAAGTATTCTTTTTTATATAAATTTATTAAAATTATTGTGCAGTTGCAGTCATAATATTTATGATACTTATTTACAAATTATAATGTGCAAGTTGTTGATGATTACAAGTCAATGTACATTTGTAGCCAACTCAATCTAAAAGAGAGTTGAACTCCAGTAATGATAACTTAACAAAGAGGAGTATGTTCAAAGAGACCATAATGTTGATATTCTTTTGCGCAATTTTGTTGCAACATCAACACGCGTGCAGCAGTCTAAATCAAATAATGCCTACGTACAATTTGGTACAAACATATAAGAGTGAGATGTAAAGATCGATGACGATGACTACTTTGGTAGCCTAAATAAGCATTTAAATTTTCGAGAGCTACAATATTTTCAAGTAAACACTGCGTTTTATTCAAAGTGTGAGTTGTCATGTTCACTAAGTGATTGAGGAATCAATAATTATATGCAACATAAGAAGATAACATCAAATAAATAAATAATGATATTAATTTATACACATGCTACAGATAAGCCCACTCTATATAAATGGCATTTACATGCAATCTTCGCCAAGAGATACAACTGTACATGGAAGATATCTACTCTTGGTGAGCTGCATAATTGTTCTAACCGAAAACTTGACGAGAATCACCGTCAGTGCATGTCTAGATTTATTGTCCGATTAATAGAATCAGCAATGTGAGCTCAATTTGATATGCTCCCAAGTGACATCATGTCATGAGTAAATGTAAAATATAATATTAAAATCAGTTACATGAAAGCATGAGATATTCAAAGGAAGGCTATCAAGGAAATATTTGATAGTTACGAAGAATCATATAAAAATTTGTACTGATATTATAACTGTTTAACAGTAGTTATACCTGAAACTGTTTATGACATACATAAATCTCAAGTAAATAGGTTCGAACGTATGTTCTGCAATTTTGGTCCATCTATAGAAGGATGAAATTCTATTGGCTAGTATTGAGTATAGATGAGACGTTTCTTCTAGGCATATATTATGGTTCTGTATTAATTGTTGTAGGCATAGGCGCTAATAATAGAGTTTTTTCACTAGCATTTGCTACAGTTGAGTTAGAAAGTAATGACTCTTGGGAGTGGTTTCTAACTAGAATGCACAATCTAATTGAGCCAGTACGTATACAAAGAGATCTGTATATTATTAGCGATAAATATTCTGGTGACCGCCCATGCAAGCACTTGTTTGTGCAACATATTATTACACAGTGAGTGTGTTTTTGAAGCGGCAAGAGAACGCTGTTAGTTGAGAGTCTGAAGCTGTTTCACCTTACTTATCTAGGGTGCGAATAATGTAACAAAAGTATGCAGAGAAGCTGAATCATGTGTATTAATCATTAGGATAAATTTTAATAAATGAAAAATTAATGATTATATTTCTAGGAAGCAAGTAGTGACCTATTCTTCTGATGATAGCTATTACTATATATATATGCTTACGTACTCTTACATTAATCGCAATTTATTATTTGAAATTTAATTCAATATATCACTTTTTAATGAAATAAATCAATATGTCATTAGTTTCATAAATTAAATTTCATTTTAACTGAAATAATTAATGTGGTAAAGAAATAATAATAATTTAAGAGCATGAATATAATTTCTCAATAACTTTCATGATTAAACATTTTAAACTTAACACACTTAGGCACTGTTTAGAATTTCATATTATGTTGTATAGCTGTATAAAGAAATACTATTGAATAAAATTATTTTATTTATTTAATAAAATACTGGTAAAAAGTACTGTCATAAGTAAAATTATTTAGTAAAAATTACTGTGATATATAAAAAATTATATTTTAGACTAAATTAAATATATAAATAATATCAGTTTTATTGCAATAACATATATATATATATATATATATATATATATATATATAAGCATATAATTTTAATTACATCTTTTATAAATTATTTTTATATTATTGATATATAACTACATATATTGTTAATAAATAAATTATATTTCTAAATTATTTTTAATATTTTTATATTACATATATAATGTCGTATATTTATATTAATAGTTATAATAATTTTGAAATTATTATAAATTATTATTGATTATGTGATAATATATTTAATAAAAATATTTATATATAATACTTTTAATGTATTGCATAGTTATTATTTAAAATAATATTATATGTATATGAATTCGTATAATATGTTTAATTTCATTTTACATAATACTACATAATTATATATTATGATATAAGATATGATTATTAGAAATTTATATTTTTTAAAAAAATTAATTATAACAATATCAGCTTTTCAAAAAATTATTTTTCTTAACTTTCTCATACAATTATTTTTTATTTTTTTAAAAATTGTTCTACCAAAAATAATTTTTAATACTCAATTGTATAAAAAAAATCTTTTTTAATCAGATTTTTTTTCCAATTGTGTTTAGGGTTTAAAAATATGAGCTTGCATGTATATTATTTGATGAGATAAATTTAACTTTTGTCAAGATAAATATTTTTTAAAAATAATCTAAAATTCTTTAGTTGGAAGTTCAGACTCTACTTCAAGAGAAGTTATTGGGTTCGGACGGCGCACCGTCCGGAACCCAATCAGAGGGCACCACGTGTGCCATACAGCTGGGTCCAGGCACACGTGGCGCCCTCTGATTGGGCGTCCGAACGATACGCGCGGCGCACCCAATAATTTTCCTTACCTCAAGCTTATCCATCCACATCTTAATATTGCTCAAAGGAGTACATTTATAGGAGACAAGATAATACAATGGGTAACAATATATGATCTGATGCGAAAATTTTAAATATGAGTTATAAATTTTGACTTATTTATTAAATGAGTCAAATTTGAGCAGGATATAATTAAGTTAGGTTATGTTCGAGTTAATTATTTATAAATATCTGTTTTAAAAATAAGTCAGATTGGTGAGTTGATATGACTCATTTATTAACTGGGTCTTATTTGAATTATTGATCGTAACAGGTGAAGTTTAGATTAAGCAATTCAGATCAGATTAGATTCGAGTTAGAGTCAAACTTAACCAGTCAACTTTCAGTGGTGAATGTGTCAACCAATGGCTACAATTTTGTCAAACCATGCCATCAAACAAGCCTTGTTCAAATCTTGAATCTTGATAATCAAACAATGATGTTATCACATTATCTCGAGAATTTACAGTCAACATAAAGTCGGTTTCTTGTTAGCCAACCAACATAATTTGAATAAAGTGGTTGGTTTTGATCGACTCATTTCAATTCGGGCAACTTTTTTTCGGACACAATTACGGCAACACACATGCCAAGATTGAGATCTAGCCCTGTTTGGCGCTAGGACCAAAATATGACCAAAACAGGACCAAAATAGTACTAATTTAAAAAAAATAATAATAATAATAAATAAATTTTTTAAATCATTCTACACAAATTCAAATATAAAAATATTATTTTACTTTACATACTCAATAATTTAAAATAAAAATATCAACTTTATTTCACATTCTAGACCAAAATATTCAAATCGAGTATTTTGATCTAAGATGTAAAATAAAATTTATATTTTTATTAAAAATTATTGAGTATGTGAAGTAAAATATTATTTTTATATTAAAATTTATGTAGAATAATTAAAATAATTTATTTATTATTATTATTATTATTTTTTAAACTATTATTATTTTGGTCATGTTTTGATCCTCACACCAAACAAGCCAGTATGCATGAATTGTCCATTTTATGAGAAATTATTAGGTTTATGTGCCACTGTAAGTAAAATGTTGGGATAATTACTCACATGTCACATAAAACTTCATATATTACACCACACACACTTTCTTCATAATCCATAGTGTAAATTTTGTGTAGAAAGTGTGTGTGATGTAATTTTAAAAAGTTTATGTGATATGCACGTAAATGCCCCTAAAATGTTTGGTGCCTTATCCTAGTGTGCCACGTAGACGTACTGTTAACACGTGATTCCTGCGCTGCATCCTGGCCGAACACGTGGTACCTGCCAGGCTTGTACTTGATTGACGAATTTGCTGACTCAGCTTCAGGTTTTGCAGGACTCTTGATCCAGGTCAAACATCGGGCACGAGGGTTCAACCTACCATCGTCCACAATGACCCAGGATTAACCTTCGTTACCTCGGGCACGAGGGTACGAGGTACCGCCCGTCACAATCAACTTTACCTAACCCCGCCGATCGCCGTACAGACGATTCTTCCCAGAAGAAGTACTAGCATTAAAAGATGTCACCTTCCCGTACGAACGACAAATCTCTCCAGTAACAGATAAACGACGCTCAGAGATCATCCATCACCTTTCCTTCGGAAAACCAGGGAACCTGGGTGAAGCTACACCTTCCTAGCATCCATAAATACCGCTGAACAGTTCATCAGCAAAAAAAAAAGGGACAGAGGGATCAAAGAACAACTTGAACAGAAATTGCCTAACTTTCATTGTAAGGAGAGAGGCCCCAACTGAGGAGCTCTTCTCCTTCTTCTCCTCCTTCTTCTTCTTCTTTTCTCTAAGAAAACATTGTACAAGCTTTCAGGGCCGCTCCTTTTCTTCAGTGAAATAACCTTGCTGATCGACCGGTGGACGTATGGGATCATCTCCCTGAACCACCTTAAATCCCTGTGTGCTTTTCTGAATGTTCTGAGCTGGTTCTCTCCTTGAGCCTTCATTAACAGGTTCACCCCTTTGCGCGCCGCCGTCTCCCGGAACTCTCTTTCTCTTCGGTGTTTCCTGGGACCCCCACATCCTACGTCAACATCTTCTGGTGCTTTCATTGAGACCTGGGAAGATGGTGGCCAGAACGCGCAAAATCAACTCTGCTGCCCGCAGTGTGCATGCAGGAGAACCCTCTGTCCGGGCGCCGGACGACGGGGCCTCAACTTCCACTTCCCGGCGACGCGCCGGATCTGCCTCCTCTTCCAGAGGCACCCGTGTTTCAGAGCTCTAGGGGATGCTCGCAAACTTCACTGATATGGTCACCGGCCTCACGGCGCAACAGGCCGTCATCCTTAGACAAACTCAGCCGGTCTGTGCAGTACTCCCTCGCCCGCCGGTACCAGCAATCCCTGCTCCCTCTCCTCCGGTTGCGGCAATTCCAGAGATGATCCCGCCACCCGCGGCGGCCCCGGCTCCGCTCCTGCCGATTCCCGCGGTGGCCGAAGTCCTTGCACCGGCGCCCCAGGCCGCACCACTCTCCGTCCAATCTTCTGGTTCCTCCAGACCACCCATACGCCCTTTTCGTTTCCAGGAGGTTCATCAAAACCCCCTTCCACCTTGTCCACTGCCACAACTCGCTTTCCTCCCACCTGCCTTCCCTCCATTTCTAGCCGGAAGAGACCCCCTCTTTCCAGGCGCTCAGGCTCCTCATCACGGACCTGATCCCTTCTTTGGGCCGATGGACGGAAATGCCCCTTTTTCCGATGTCATCTGTTTGGCCCCCATCCCAGAAGACTTCCGGCCACCCAGATTGGAGGTTTACAGAGGCGCGACAGACCCCCGTGAGCATGTGCAGGGGTTTGAGGCCGTCGTCCGATATCGCCGGCCGGACGAAGCCACTAGGTGTCATCTCCTGGCCAACACACTGAAGGGGGCAGCATTCAGCTGGTTCATCAAGCTGCCCCGGGGTCACATCACCTCCTATGAGCATCTGAAGTGGGAGTTCATCGCCCCTTACATACGGCGGACCCGTATGGTCGTGTCCGACATGGTCCTCGCCAACATCAAGCAAGGAGAGAGAGAGAACCTTCGGGATTACACCAACCGCTTCTTCGCCGCTGCAGCAGAAGCCGAAGATGTAGAGCCTGCAGTGGCCATGTATAACTTCCGGAGAGGGCTCAAGGTAGGGGACTTATCCAAATCCCTACAGTTGGCCAAACCTCGGAGTTATCCAGAACTGGTGGCTAGGGCCAGTCAGTTCATGCTACTAGAGGATGCTGAATCCTCCCCCGCAGGTGTTTCCGGGGAAGGAAACAAGAGGAAATATCGGGGCGTCGAACCCCCGTTCACAAGGGTACCAATGGCCAGACCCCGCGATCGGGATGAGGGGAGGCCCCGGCAAACTCAACCCCCGAAACTTCTTCTATCCAAGCCGCTCCCCGAGGTCTATGCGACAGCCATCAAGCAGGGGCTGGATAAGGCCCACCGGACCTAAACCAGCGCCGCCACCTGGAGTGGATCCCAACGATTACTGCGAGTTCCACGGGAACTATGGGCACAGGCTTCATCGCTGTCGAGGCCTCAGAATCTTGCTCGAGAAGCTACTGCACCAGGGCAAGCTTGAGGAGTTCATGCAGATGGCTCCAACTTTCTCTGCCGCCCAGAAAGGAAAAGCCCCCGAGGCTGCTGAGGCACCTACCAAGGCCCTACCACCCGTAGGCCCTAGCCAGCAGGGGCGCCCTTATCCTCCTGCCAACAGAACTATCAATGCCATCTTCAGCATTGACCCGACCGCTCAGCGCCAAGGAGCAGAAGTCGTGGCATCTCTGAGCATCACGCCTCATCTATCCCCCTCACGTTCTGTAGTAAAGATCTTCCCCGGCAGGGCAACTTGCATAACGACCCTATAGTAGTCGTCGCCCGCATCGCCGATTTCAATGTCCGGCGGGTACTCCTCGACTCTGGGAGCGCCGCCGACATCCTGTTTGAGTCCGCCTTCCTCTAGATGGGACTCAAAGAGACTAATCTCCTCCACGCTGGGACTACCTTACTCGGTTTCTCCGGTGAAAGGGTCCAACCCCTTGGATTCATTACTCTTTCCATCTCCTTCGGTGACGACAACGGCCACGCCATGAGCATGGTCAACTTCGCAGTCATCAGAGCTAAATCGGGCTACAACGCCATCCTGGGGAGGACAACTCTAAACTCCTTCGGGATGGTGATTTCCACGCCCCACCTGTGTGCGAAGTTTCCGACCTCTAGCGACGTTGTTATCATCCGAGGAGACACAATACAAGCTACCCGCTGCTTTCAGATAGCGGCGCAGCTTGTAGTCGATCAAATGGATCCCAGGAAAATCCAACCGGTCACACCGTAGGAAGGGGTCATCGGCGTAGCCTTAGGAGGTGAAGGCTCTTCCAAAATTGTAAATGTTTCATCTTTTCTGAATGAGAAACAGCAAGCAGAAGTTACTGCCTTGCTTTCGGACTATATCGATGTTTTCACATGGTCTCCCGAAGATGTTACAGGCATGGACAGGGCTGTTTGCGAACACCACTTGAATGTGTCTCAAATCGCCAACCCCGTCGCGCAAAAGAAGAGAGTAATGGCCGGGGAAAGACAGGACGCCATCAAAGAGGAAATCACAAAGCTGCTAAGAGCTGGTTACATCAGGGAGGTGCAATATCCCCAATGGTTAACCAACGTCGTGATGGTGAGAAAGGCCAATGGGAAGTGGAGAATGTGCATCGACTTCAGGTCTCTAAATCAGGCTTGCCCTAAAGACACTTACCCCCTCCCTCGTATCGACACGATGGTAGACCGAACCGTCGGGTACGAGGTTATGAGTTTTCTGGATGCCTTCTCCGGGTATCACCAAATCTGGATGGCCAAGGGGGATGAAGAAAAGACAGCTTTTATCACTGACTATGGCACTTACTGCTACAAGGTCATGCCCTTCGTTCTCAAAAATGCCGGTGCCACCTATCAACGCATGATTGACGCAGTCTTTAAGAATCAAAGGGGGAGAAATCTCGAAGCTTACGTAGACGACGTCTTGGTCAAAAGCAGAACCTTAGCAGGGCACCTTGGTGATCTCCGGGAAACACTCGACACTCTCCGAAGGTACAACCTCAAGCTCAACCCTGCTAAATGTACCTTCGGCGCTGCTTCGGGAAAATTCTTGAGATACTTGGTCTCCGTCAGAGGGATAGAAGCTAATCCTAATAAAATATCAGCCATTCTGAGCATGCCCTCCCCGAGGACGGCAAAAGAGGTCCAAAAGCTAGCAGGGCGGATCAACAGCTTGGACAGATTTATCTCAAAAGCCGGTGATCACTGTTCCCCTTTCTTCCGGTGTCTGCGCAACAACAAGAAAGGACTCTGGGACAGCGGGTGTGAAGCTGCATTTACCGAACTGAAGAAGTACCTAACTTCGGCTCCGGTGTTAGTGGCGCCAAAGGAGGGAACGGTCCTATCTCTTTATCTAGGAGTGTCCGACACTGCAGTCTCAGCGGTACTCCTAGACAGCGAGAAGGGGGTTCAGCATCCTATCTTTTACACCAGTCACATCCTCCTAGACACCGAGAGTCGATATCCCACTCTGGAGAAGCTTGCTTTGTCCCTCCTCACAACTGCCAGGAAGCTGCGGCCCTATTTTCAATCCCATACTATTCATGTTGTCACAGATCAGCCGCTCCTGAAGATACTGCACACTCCCGAGATTTCAGGAAGATTACTCAAGTGGTCTATCGAACTGGGGGAATATGACATCAGGTTTGTTCCGCGAACAGCTATCAAAGCTTAGGCCCTGGCCGACTTCGTCGTTGAGTTCTCTACGACAGAACCACCACCCGTGAAAACTCTGGCAAACCTCTGGTCACTTTATGTTGATGGCGCGTCCGGATCACAATCCCAGGGGCCTGGAATCCTTTTAACCAGCCCAATGGGGGCTACACTTCATCAGGCGGTGACGCTTCAGTTCAAAGCGACAAACAACCAGGCAGAGTACGAGGCCCTCATTGCAGGATTAAACTTCGCGCTTAGCATGACCGTAAAATGCATACAAGTGTTCAGTGATTCCCTGCTGGTCGTCAATCAGGTAAACCAGACGTTTGAGATGAAGGACGAGGTTCTGAAGAAATATCTGCAACTGGCCAGGTCTTTAATCTCTCTGTTCGAAAATTTCTCCTTAACGCACATACCCCGTGAAGAGAACCAAGTAGCAGACCGGCTCGCAAAAGAGGGGCTCCCCGATCTTCGCCGGACTCAGGTGTTCGAGAGACCTAGTTTCGAATGCACTGAAGTCACTTCTGAAGGGCAACCACCCTGCTGGATGGACAAGATCCTGGACTATCTAGAGAATGGGATCCAGCCAGACAACAGACAAGAAGCGCAGAAACTAAAACTTGCTTGCGCCAAGTATACCCTTATCAACGGAGAACTCTATAGGAGATCATATGCTAGACCTCTCACCAAATGTTTGAGGCCAGAGGAGGCTTTGAAGGTCATGGAAGCAGTACACCAAGGGGAATGTGGAATACATGCCCGAGGTAGAAGCCTGGTCATGCGAATCCTACGCCAGGGTTTCTTCTGGCCCAACATCCACAAGGACGCTCAGGTATTCGTGGAGAAGTGCCCACAGTGCCAGTACTATGCTGACATGTAGAGGCAGCCCGCGGGATATCTCAAACCCATCAACTCATCCTGGCCCTTTGCCATTTGGGGGCTGGATTTCTTGGGGCCGATGCCTACGTCCATGAAGGGCTATAAGTGGATACTAGTTGCGGTCGACTACTTCACAAAGTGGATTGAGGCCAAGCCACTTACTCAGCCCACCGCCCAAAACGTCGAAAACTTCCTTTGGGCCAACATCGTCTGCAGGTATGGCATACCCATGATAATCATCACAGATAATGGCACTCCATTCACCAATCAAAGAATCCATGATTTCTGCGAAGAACACTAGATCAACCTCAAGTACGCCTCTGTTTGGCACCCTCATACCAACGGCCAGGCGGAAGCTGCCAACAAAAACATCTTGAACATCTTGAAGAAACGCCTAGATGGCGCGAGAACCCGCTGGCCAGAAGAATTACCAGGAGCTCTTTGGGCTTACAACACAGCTCCCTCCGAGGTTACCCAAGAGTCTCCCTTCTCCCTCTCATTTGGAATGAACGCTGTCATACCAGTTGAGCTGGAACACCTCTCCCCCAGAATAGAAGCTGCCAGCTTCGAACCCGAGGCTTTGCAAATTTAGGTGGACGAAAATGATGATTCACGAAGGGTCGACCTGGACCTCCTGGAACAAAGGAGAGAATTGGCCGCAATAAAACGCCTGGAACACAAACGACGAATAGAGCGGTATTATAACCGGAAGGTTAACCCCAAAGTTTTCGGCAAAGGCGACTTATTTCTCAAGCGGCGACTGCTCGCCGGCAGCAATTTAGGGGTTCCCAAGCTTGAGCCAAATTGGGAAGGCCCTTACATCGTGCGCGAGGTTGCTGGGCCGAATGCTTACTACCTTATGACTGCGGAAGGTACTCAGATCCCCAGGAGTTGGAGTGGGGATGACCTGAAGAAGTTTTGCGCGTGATCTCTGGTTTCAGTCCATCTTGGTATTCTTCATTTGTACAGATTCAATTAAAGGATTCATTTTATAGAGGATTCAAACGCCAAATCCTGGCTTTATTCTCGATCTGGATTTCTTTATATTTTGGAAAGCTTCATATTTTCAACATACTCATGGCAAATGGTCCTTACATACAAAGACACATATATATATACTTCGACCATAGTGTCGCTCAGGTATGATCTCAACTCAACCTCAAATCCTCGTGCCCGAGATTTCAAACCTCGCGCACGATGGTACTCACTAACCTTCATTAATACGGTGATCATCAAGCCTAGCAGTGCCTGGTAGGCGGGGTTTCCTACAAACATCTGGGACCCTTCCATAAGCCCATCTGGCCAGCAGAAGGTCTGAAGGCCTGCTCGTAACCTTAGGGCTGTCCCTGGTATCGAATCAAGATACAGGTCCCCCCTAAGCAGGGTGCTTTCGCTTCCCACTAGGATAACTGTCATTCCAAGAGGGTCAGCCCTTGCCTCAAGTACAAACATCGTACAAGGTATTTCAGACGAACAAGTCCTTTTGGCATGGGGTCAGATAAACTCCCTGCAGGCAGGATCTCCACTACTATCATTTATTCTCTCCTGTGCAGGTTCACAAAGGAATATCTATAAATTCTACTAAGGGGATCCCCGAGGTTAGCCCTTGCCACAAGTACAAACATCGTGCACGATGTGTTAGACTCTCAAAGTCCCTGTGGCATTGGGTCGAAGACACCTTTTGGGCGGGATTCACCCTAACTATCACAGTATTCCTCTTCCTCTATGGATTTCGGGAAGTTCCAAACCTAAAGCCAACTACTATGCGACTCAAAAGGAAATCCATTACAAGTTTTTCTCAGAAATTAGCCTGGATATCTTAAATCTTATAAAAAGGTACATATACATACACAGCAGAACGAACAAGTATGTGATAAACTTCCTTTTTATTCATTTCTCAAAATTTACAAAAGGGATTACATCATTTTGTAAGGAAAATGGATTAGCCTTCACGGACTCCATCCATGAGGTCAAAAAACTGTTGGATGGTATCGTCGGCCAAGTCGAAATCTTCCTCCTTATAAATTGGATTCGCGACCATGCAAGGAAAATGATCCACTTCTCCAAGATCGGCAGGAGTAACCTTGCCCCCTTGGATCAAAGTAGAGGCCAATCCTTTCCAGGCCCGCCTGATCCCGTCTAACCGCTCCTTCCTGCAAGGTAGACTTGTTTTATAGGCTTGAACAGCCGCCGCTGAGCTACTAGCGACTGCAGCCTTCCTGTCCCCATCAACCTTGCTCAACTTCTCCCTTAGAGCCTTGTTATCTGCCTTCAGTGCACTCATCGCGGATTTATAAACTGCGAATTCTTCCTGAAGGGCACTATGCTGAGAGGACTCCGTCGCAAGCTGGACCTTCAGGGTTTCAATCTCCGCCTCCTGATGGTGCAGTTGGCCAGTCTGGTCTATCATCTGCTCCTCCACCCTCAGGGCCCTGTTCAAGACCAAGGGCAAACGGGCAAGTACCTATGAAAGAGGCGAGATCAGCATCTACGAAAGATAGCCAGAAAGATTAGAGTGAGTCCTTACCGTCGCCACCCTGTTAGACATCTGAGCAAAGAGGTCTGTTGTGGAGGTCCTCTCAACTGTCTCCTCCAGCGCCCTGGTCACCAATCCCCCCGCCAGGATCAGGCCCAGGTCTCCTCGAACAGGATTGAGCAGGTTCGAAGCTTGATCGGAGGTGATGATCATTTCCCTCTTCGTTTCCGTCGCACTCACGACGAACTTTGACCCCTCACCTGCGAATTCCCCGGTAAAATTGAGGCACAATGGGGGCTCCACACTCTTCTCCCATTCGTGCCCCTCATCAGTTTTACCCCCCTCTTTGGCACTCTTACCCCTTTTCAGAGGAGGTTCCAGGCTGATTTCTCCAGAGAGGATCCTTTTCCCTCCAAGGGCTTCACTGGGGACCAAAGCCTGGCTAGAGGTAACCACTGTCTTCCTCTCTAGGCAAGGCACCTCCACCGTCTCCTTCCCTTGGCCATTCTGGGCCTCTTCGTTGCCTCCCTTTCCTCCTATTGTAATCCCCCCAGTCCCTTTAGGGATTACCTTAGGTCTGGCTAGTGATGCAGGCTCTTTCCCTTTACCTGCTTCTTCCATCACCTCCGCCAGAGTCTTCTTATCATCCCCAGAGTCGTCCGACGAAGACACCACGTCAATAGATGTCCCGCCGCAGACAGGCTCTGGGATTCCCACTCTTTCCTCTCCCCCCTCAACGACCTGCTTGCTGAGTTGAGTCGCCGGGGGCTGCCCCTTCCTAGCCCTCCTCATCAGAACTACCCCAGAAGGGGGGGCAATCTCCTTGAAAATGCTGTACCCCTGTGACTTAGCGAACAGGGATACGTCATTCTTCACCAGCCTAAAAAAGTCCTTCAAGGGCCAGTTATGCCCTTTCAGAACTTCCAGGTCCCTTTGGACCAGCATCCCTGCCATCCATTGAACGTCGCCGATAAAATTGGTAGGGCAGACCCCAGGCATCAAGGGGATTCCCAAATCCCCGCCTACAAAAAAATAAAAATCCCTCCAGTCAGAGTGAGAACTGCTAGCACCGGAGAACATCGCCTTCCTCGACTTCGAACGCAAGGCCAAGCACCCCCCATACCCCGGCACTGCCATCCAACTGAACAGATTTCTAAACAAAACCAGGCTCCACACTATCCCCCTAGCTTGCAGAAGCTTCAAAAAGGAGTATATGTAGGCGACGGCATTGGGGGAAAGTTGGGCTGGCACGAGTTGAAAGGAGTTCAAGATTTCTTTGAACTCTGGTTGGGGTGGCAGCATCAGTCCATACTCTACCTGGGCCCTGTACACGCACACCACCCCTTCAGGGGGCCTGTTTGGCCGGAGGTCGGAGGTAGGCGAGATGACCATCAAGCGAGGATTCCCCCTGAACCCTTTGGTTGTGTTGAGAACCTCATATTCCGTCATAAGGGACTCCTGGTAGCTGTTGTCTTTCTGAAACTGCTCGGCCAGGTCAGCCCACTCAATCTCCCTTCCTCCCATCTGTTTGGTTATTCCTTTCGAGCGGGTGAGGCAGGTACTCTTTTTCTTCTCTCTCAGAGACTTAGGGTTTTTGGAAGGAAGAAGAAGCTCCCGCTCAGACAATCTTTTATAAGTGACAAGAGCGATCTTTTCACCTTCCAACCGTCTGATCTCCTAGACCAGCGTGCGAGCATCATCAGA
This sequence comes from Apostasia ramifera, assembly GCA_019297695.1. Lineage (NCBI taxonomy): Eukaryota > Viridiplantae > Streptophyta > Magnoliopsida > Asparagales > Orchidaceae > Apostasia > Apostasia ramifera. The sequence continues at coordinate 435,554 of JAEMOT010001800.1, read as the reverse complement.
CCACTCATTCCTTTTGACAGTCCCAGGAATCGAAGCGGCGCACGGTTTACGAGGCGTCACTCCTCTCCATCCCGCCATTTTGCCGTCCTCGATATTCATATATCGTGCATGGGGGTTCGACGGATGGTCATTTCTTTTCCTCGTGTTCGATATTCATATATCGTGCATGGGGGTTCGAGGGATAGCTATTCCGCCTTTTACTTAGAATTTTTCTTTGCTTTTTGGAGTTCTTTATCTTTTACTTATGGATTCATGTATTTTCTTCTAAAACTTCGTGATTCAGAACACGAAAAGGAGACATACAGAAGAATTCATCCACAAATAGATTCTTGAAAATGAAAAATGCATTTCATTAAATAATAGAATTTGATACAATTTCTCTCTTTGTCCTCACATGTTCCTCTCATGAGTATAGGAAAAACAAGGAAAGATACAAGGCTTCAGAACTTAAACACCTGATCTGATGAATTCAGACCTCTTAACCAGGGCTCCTCCTCCTTGAGACCAATCTACTACTTTGCTGACCACAGGCAGCAGCTGTCCCCGGAGACTCTTCAGTTTCCTCACCACAGGCGATAGTTCCAGCTTCATTGGGGCTATCTACTTGAGAAGTGGATCCAGCAAGTGCCTCAAAAGAAGAATCATCTCCTAGCAGGCTAAGGAGCTGGTTGAGGAGGAAGACCCATCACCTCTGGCTCAGCTGACGCTCCGCCTACTGGCTTCCAGAGGGATCGCGCCGGCCTAGCCACCTAGCTTCCATAGGAGTCGCAGGGCTTTCTCCCGAGTTCCCGCGCAGAGGAGGCCAACTTCCCTAACCCGCATAGGACCTTGGAGAAGGAGTCTCATCTGGGCGACAACTCCCAGCATTGAAGAACCTGTCTGGCCCCTTAGGACCACAGAAGGAAAGCACCGCTGGGTCCCTGATATTCTCCTGGTTCAAGGTACCTGTATCAACCAATGTGTGCAGAAGAACATCAAAGGCAGCCTGATGCTGCGTATGGCGACCCACCGGCGAGGCGCTGACAATTTTCACCGCCCTCTTCACCGCTTCTTCCAGGTCCTCCATACGTCGCCCTCGCCATCCAGAGCTGTTCTCCACCAAGGCTCGCAAAGAGCGGACTTCAGATTTCAACAACTCCTCCCGGCGACAAGCTTCGGAGGCCGCCTCTTTCGCCCCTGACAAGGCCTCCCTAGCCTTAGTCATTTCTTCTCTCAACCTCCTCCTCTCCTCCCTCAAAGCCTCCCTGTCGTCGCCCAAATCCTCTATCCTTTTTTGGAGGTCTTTAACATGGGCAGAGTGGGCCTGGTTCACACCCGCCAAACTGCGATGAAACTCTCCTCTCGCAATCTCACTTTTGTTAGCCCACTCCGTGTTAACCTGGGCTAAGGAAGCCAACCTACTTTCCAACTAGTGCAGCCCCTCTAACTCCTCCTTCTGATTACTCAGAGAACACTTTGTAACTTGGGACAAAGCATCCTCCAAGTCCCTTATTTTCTGAAGGTAGTGGGATTCTGCTACCTCCTTACCCTTCAGGGACTTTACCACCTTCAGAACCTCAGAGGTGTTCCCAAAGATCCTCTCCTCTACCTGCCTGATCTCACTTAAGCGGTCTCCCAGCGTACCCCAGGACCCTCCAGTTCCAAATATAACACTGGGAGCAGCTGGGAGAATCTCCCCCTTCTCCTTCGCCGCCCCCTCCATCCTGTCTCTTGGCCCTTCAATGCCAAGAGCGCCTGCAGAGGCGGCGACGAGGATCTCCTCCTTCTTCCCCTGGGTCCCTTCCTCCAGATTGGAACCTTCCTCCTCTGTGCTTTTCTTGCCTTTCTCTCCTTTCCCCTCAAGATCTAACGGAGGGAGAGAAAGGAAGAAGGGTTTCTTTTTCTTCTCAGGGGCAGAAATCAACGTACCTAGGGCAGGCCTGCAAATCACCAGGGGGCCCTTCTCCAGGTTTTCAACGGAAGGAACTCCAAATCTGGGCAAGAGCCGCTCAAGCTCTTCATCCTTTACCAGGACCTTCCCGGGTGCTAGCTTCTCCCCAACAGCCGTCTCCCCCACCAGAACCACCTCCTGCAAACCTTTCGCCTTTGGAGGTGGCTTGACGGGAGAGTCAGAAACTTCTACCAATATTTCCGTGGCCGCTGCGCTCGCCGGGCCCTGAAGAGACTCCAGTGTCTGCACCAGAGCAGCGGCTACCTTAGCCGTAGGAGCTTCTGCCTCCAACGACATCGGCACTCCTCCAGGTACCTCCAGAAGACTCTTCTTCCTTGAAGGGATGTCGGCCGGAGGCGCTCCAGCTCTTTTCTTAGAGAAGCCGGAGGCGATCTTCCACTTCCTCTCCGCCATGTCTGGAGAAGTTCACTATAACAGAACTTAACAGACAAAGGAAGGATAGAATGCGAAGCGGCAGACTCCGCCCCCATCTTATCCTTGCAGGCCTCGGGCAGCGCGTCCACCTTCGCGACGGTTCGCATTCCAGGACCCATATTAATATTCGTGCCCTGACAATGCGGGGGGCTGATGTTAACACGTGGTTCCTGCGCTGCATCCTGGCCGAACACGTGGTGCCTACCAGGCTTGTACTTGATTGACGAATTTGCTAACTCAGCTTCAGGTTTTGCAGGACTCTTGATCCAGGTCAAATATCGGGCACGAGGGTTCAACCTACCATCGTCCACGACGACCCAGGATTAACCTTCGTAACCTCGGGCACGAGGGTACGAGATACCGCCCGTCACAATCAACTTTACCTAACCCCGCCGATCGCCGTACAGACGATTCTTCCCAGAAGAAGTACCAGCATTAAAAGATGTCACCTTCCCGTACGAACGACAAATCTCTCCAGTGACAGATAAACGGCGCTCAGAGATCATCCATCACCTTTCCTCCGGAAAACCAGGGAACCTGGGTGAAGCTACACCTTCCCAGCATCCATAAATACCGCTAAACAGTTCACCAGCAAAAAAAAAAAAGGGACAGAGGGATCAAAGAACAACTTGAACAGAAATTGCCTACCTTTCATTGTAAGGAGAGATGCCCCAACTGAGGAGCTCTTCTCCTTCTTCTCCTTCTTCTTCTTCTTCTTCTTTTCTCTAAGAAAATATTGTACAAGCCTTCAGGGCCGCTCCTTTTCTTCAGTGAAATAACCTTGCTGATCGACCGGTGGACGTAGGGGATCATCTCCCTGAACCACCTTAAATCCTTATGTGGTTTTCTGAATGTTCTGAGCTGGTTCTCTCCTTGAGCCTTCATTAACAGGTTCACCCCTTTGCGCGCCGCCGTCTCCCGGAACTCTCTTTCTCTTCGGTGTTTCCTGGGACCCCCACATCCTACGTCAACACATACTGAGCTCGCAAACTGCCATGCGTATAGTAGTGATAAAAAGCTTTGCGTTGTGTTTCAGTTTGTATCAATATTTTGTTTGATAGGTGCAAATATAAAAATAAAATAAAAAGATATCCACATAAAATAGAAAAATACCATAAAATAATGATACCAAAAATGATACTTTATATAAGTAATTTTTTATTTTGTAAGTGTTTTTTACTTTATTTGATTTTTTTTTTGTCTTTATAAATATATACAAATTTTAAAAACTCATAAGAAAATATTTATACGAAAAATTATATAAAATAACAAGAAAATGATACAAAATAATATTTTTTTAGCAAGCATTACAAGCGTCGAACAAATGAGCTATTTGAACGCCCGAAATAGGTTTTCATATCTTACCTTCTCCCAAGTGAACATCTTTAAAATCTATTAATTTATGCACTTTAAAAATGCAGCTAAGAACCAGATCATCCTCTGCCACATGCCAGTTCAATTGTCCCTTCAACATAGTATGAAAATTATTTGAGTTTAGGTAGCGCATCATGTCAACTATGATATAATGGTTATTCGCAAGTAAATAGGCATCTCATGCATGCACATGTAGAACCCACCGCTAGTGCCAAAAAAGAAATGGCACGAGATGGTGATAGAAATATCGTTTACGCCATTTTTACTTTGTAAATGAATTTTTGTGCTTCATACGAACATGTGTTTGTTTCATATATGCACATTTGTATATGTGAAGCAATATAATATCTATATAAGCAAAAACAATACTTATATATACTCAAAAAAAAAAAAAAAAAACTCATATAAAGCATACATTAAATATAATTAGTATAAACTGCAAAGACAATGAAAAAACCTGCCTATCTGAGGCAACAGAAGTCTCTATATGATATCAATAAATGCCCATACAAAAAAAAAAAAAAATTATATGATGTGGAAATATGAGTCAACGACGATTCTACTCTATTTTTTGCTCCCAAATAGTTACTTCCAAATAATTGACATCATTTTGGATTGTTACGATCCAATTGCAAGGTATGGGACTTGAGTCCCACATTGAAAGTATGAGATTCTAATGTGGGGTTTATATGAACTTTGGGCTCTCCACTCCCATGAGCTAGCTTTTGGGGTGTGGTTCTCCCAAAGTTCATATCAATTTACTCATGAATAACGAATGTTATGTATTCTCAGTGCTATCCCATGCTCAATTGAGAAACAAAATCGCATATCTCTGGTGACCTCTGAATAGTATGTGGATCAAAAAGCAATAGAGGCTCGGATAGAGTAATGCTACGCATCTCCCATAAATGATTATCAAATATTTGAAGTCAATAGGATTTCTTACGAGACACTAATACCACACAGGCAAAATTGATTTTTTAGTCTAGGTGACCATGTAAGAATACCAATTGTATTTAAAATTTTGAATCATTTATTGGGCAACAGAGCATTTTTCGCTCGAATAATGTAACAATAAAACGGATTAAAGTTTCAGTCCATCTGCAAGGTGATTTATAGACTAAAGTTACTGCTAGCATCTTTTTCAATAACAACAACAACAACAACAACCAAGCCTTAATCCCACTAGGTGGGGCTAGCATCTTTTTCAATAAGAAAAAAAAAATCTAATCAAGAACCAAACCAAAGCTCTGCAAACTTAATCTTGGAGACACTCTCCAGGACTTCAAGCGCAGTAATGTCCCCAGTCACCACCACCTTCTTGCACTCCGAGTCTACCTCAATGGATGTTACTCCTAGAAACAGAAGAGACAGAAAATATAAACAAAAAATTAATATGCTTTCCTTCTTAAACCATTCCTTCAAAATTATATATATAGATATATTGTACTGAAAAATTTGCAGGACATAGGAAGTCAAAGTGCTTATGGTCCCAAGGAGACTGATCTTTTATCTCTTCCCAATGTGGTTGACTTTTGTTATTCAACTCAACCTAATTCTCAATCCCCATGTTAGGTGAATCTCCAATAAATAAAGCCTACTTATGCATAAATGATTGCTTCTCAAAGAATTGTTACTTACTAAGGGACGTTAATAATTGTGTTATTTGATGACAGTAAAAAATTACGACATTTTCATTCAAAAAAGTATATCTAAATGTCTATCACATAACATTAAAATAACATCCAAAATAATAGCTGCTAAGAAAAATAATGATAATTCTTGAGAGAAATAGTTAATCCTGCATCAAATTCCATATAGTAGGCTTCAGCCCAACAACCATTATCTAGTCATCTAAACTTTAATCTACAGATCAGATTCGATCAGTTCATGTCATTGCAGAAGAAAAGGATTTACAGAGGGAAACAGTATTTACAGACACACCTTCAATTTTCTTGATATGCTTCTCAACCTTCCTTGCACAGCCATTGCAATGCATTGAAACCCTTAAAGCCACAGTCTTTGATTACCCCAGAAGGAAGAAGAAGAGGACAAAGTCATATAATACTTGCATGTTTTACTAATATCTAAAAGAACGTTTATGAGAAGAGAAGAGAAGAGAAGAGAAGACAAGAGGACAACCTTCGGTTCAAGGTGGAAAGCTAAGGTCTTATTCGCATCAAAGATCTCTCTAAGCTTCAGTATGCTATCTTCTCTCTTCTGAATCAAAGCCTTTCCCTCGCTCTCATCTTCTGCTTCCACAGAGTAAAGGCACTGGCAGAAACTGGAATGGATTGAGGGGAAGAAGCATTCAAAGGCCTTGAAGATGCTCAGCCTCCCCATCTTTACTGGTCCTTCTTGATCAGCCACAACTGAAGTAATGCAATCCCTTTGGAAGGCTGACAAAGCGTAAGTACAAGAGGAAATCTCCTAAAACGGACGACAGGGGAAAGGAAACTTTGTCAGACCTCACTGGAAGAAAGGATACATGAGGAAAGTGTCCTACTCGAGCACATATGCAATATGTTTGTCAATAATACCTAAGGCTCTGTTTGACAACTGACTAAAAAAAAAATTATTTTAACCATTACCAAAATCTTAAATTTATTTTAAAAAAACTTTTAAAATTACTTTATATCTCATCCTACACAAATTCAAATATTAAACAATCGCTTTTAGATAAAATTTTATAAAATTACAGATTTTATATCATCTTTTAGATAAAATCGCACTATATTCGAAATTTTGAGCCTTAAAATCATAACTTATACATTAAATTCTATGCCATAAATTACTTTAATAATAAAAATTAAACTCAAACTTTAAACTCAGATAACTGAGATTAAAGCTTCTATTATAGATTTGTAATTATACACAAAAATGCCAAATAAAACATGTAATTTTGTAAAATTTTGGTGAGATACATGTGATATTTCATCATTCACATTAAAACACGTAATGTTTTATACTTAAGGTGTCCTCTGTGCATTTGCCATAAAATTATACATATATATGTATTTTTTTGTATGTATGCATACACTTTTGTTTATTTGTGTATGTTAAATTATACATAAAGCATCCGCTCAAAACAAATAATATTTTCTCTTTTTATCATTTGAGGACATATTTCACAATTACCTCTCATCCTTGTTTGAGCACCAGCTCATGATAATCGACACTCTCCCCTTCTCATTGTTTGAGATCATGTCACACAATGACTGCTCATCCTCACTCAAGCCTCCCACCTATAATGACTTAACACTTTCCTTTTTCTCATCATTCAAGCTCATGTCTCACGATAATTAGTTGTTGTCGTTCGAGCCTCCCACTCACAACGACCAACACTTTATCCATCACTCGAGCTCAATCGACACGATGACCACTAGTCCTTGTTCGATCCTCCTGCTTACAATGACTGCTCATCCTTTGAATGTGACTGCATTAAGTCGTATTTGCGAAACCATTAGAATTTTTATGATTGAACAAGTCCTTTAATAGAAAAATTTCACACAAATTTATAGATAAATTTTATAAAATAATTGTAAGACCAGTACTATTATATAATATTGAATGCTGCTGTCACATGCCACTCTACTCCCGTCAGTGGAGTGGGTGTGACGGAAAATCACACATGAGAACGAGGACATAAAACCTCAGCAAGTAAAAATCGAGGAATCGATGTTAGAAGATCGATATTTCACATTGTTTCCATCTAACAACACATCACAAAAGATCGTTTGAATACATTAAGTCCTGTTAACACGTGGTTCCAGCGCTGCATCCCAGCCATATACATAGCTCTCAGGTGACATTAACTTCTTATTTCTTGCAGGTCTTAAACCTCGGTCAAACTTCGACCACGCGGGTTCGGTCAAACATCGGCCACGACGATCCAGGATCACCCCTAGCAACATCGATGGCGATGTTCCTCAGCTGCACCTGTCGCAGTCGGCGTGACCCGACCGCGCCGTTTCCCGTACAAGACACTTTTTTCAGACATGCAAATCAAGAACTCGCGTGCTCCAATACTCACGGATCCCTAGAAGCAGTACTAAGATCAAGAAGCCTAGCTCTCCTTTTGCTGCTACTGGTTCCCTCGAAAGCCGACAGCGACATGAGCTCAACGTTTGTTTATTCCTTTCCCTTCGGGAAAAACAGGATGAAGCTGCGCCACCCGTGGTCTATAAAAACCCTTGAACGGGCTTCAAGGGGAGGACAGACCATTCTTCCGAAGAGCTGACTTCTTCTATCACCTTTGTAAACGGGAGCTTGAGATAGGAGAAAGCTTTCTCTCTCCCTCTCTCTTTCTTTTTTCTCTCTTTCTTCTATTAGCTCATTGTACTGGTCCTTTCGACAACCCTTTTCCTTTCTCTAGTGAAATCAATCACCCGGCCGCTCGGTGGACGTAGGGGATTTCTTCCCTGAACCACCTTAAACCCTTGTGTGTTGCTCTAGATGCATTTTATTCTCATCTAAGCCTCAGTCAACAGGCTTAACTCACTGCGTGCCGCCGTCTCTCAGGACTCTCTCTCTCTGTGTTTCTTGGGATCCCCTACATCTCATGTCAACATCTTCTGGTGCTTTCATTGAGACCTGAGAGAATGGTGGCTAGAACGCGCAGAGCCAACTCTGCAACCCGCAGCACACACGCAGAAGAACCATCTGTCAGGGCGCCAGGTGATGAGGCTTCCGCTTCAACGTACCGGTGTCGGGCCGGATCTACTTCTTCCTCCAGAAATACTAGCATCACAGAATTGCAGAGGATGTTGGCGAACCACACCGATTTGGTTACTAGCCTTATAATATGTTGACGTGAGATGTAAGGTATCCCAAGAAACACAGAGAGAGAGAGTCTCGAGAGACGGCGGCACGCAGTGAGTTAAGCCTGTTGACTGAGGCTTAGATGAGAATAAAATGCATCCAGAGCAACATACAAGGGTTTAAGGTGGTTCAGGGAAGAAATCCCCTACGTCCACCGAGCGGCCGGGTGATTGATTTCACTAGAAAAAGGAAAAGGGTGATCGAAAGGACCAGTACAATGAGCTAACGGAAGAAAGAGAGAAAAAGGAAAGAGAGAGGGAGAGAGAGAGCTTTCTCCTATCTCAAGCTCCCATTTACAAAGGTGATAGAAGAAGAATTCAGCTTTCCGGAAGAACAGTCCGTCCTCCCCTTGAAGCCTGTTCAAGGGTTTTTATAGGCCACGGGTGGCGCAGCTTCATCCTGTTTTTCCCGAAAGGAAAGAAATAAACAAACGCTGAGCCCATGCCGCTGTCGGCTTTCGAGGGAACCAGTAGTAGCAAAAGGAGAGCTACGCTTCTTGATCTTAGTACTGCTTCTAGGGATCGGTGAGGATTGGAGCACGCGAGTCCTTGATTTGCGTGTCTAGAAAAAGTATCTTGTACGGGAAACGATGCGGTCATTTCTGATATGGTGCTCGCAAATATCAAACAAAGCGAGAAGGAAAGTTTGCGAGACTACACCAACCGTTTTTTCGCCGCGGCAGCAGAAGCAGAAGATGTTGACCTTGCTGTGGCTATGCAAAACTATCGGAGGTGTGACGTCCCCCTTTCGAGAGACCACATGTGACGTCCCCTTTTCGGGACACCACGAAACTCACATAAATCAAAGGGAAGATTAAATATAAAACTTTTAACTCATACAGCGGAAGCAATATAATTAAAATAACAACTAATACATTAAACATCATGTTTAACACATATTTATTGCTTCACAAACCATAATTTACATTTAATCTATACAGTAAAAGAAAGATCAAACTGAAAACAAAACCCCTTTGATTCAGTCCTCGTAAACCTCCCGTGTGCCTCATTCTTCACCAGTACCTGCCAAAAAGGCATCAGTCCACCAACTCTAGGACTGAGTAGGCAATAAGCACTAACTTACTAAGTACAAACTATTACAAGCAAACATACATAATACTTTTTATCAGCATTAATAATAAATAATCAAGACAACTGACAGTCATAATATAAATGCTGATGTTATATTAACATGCAAAATCAATAATACGCTGTAAATCCTTTTTATTCTTTATACTTTTATCTTTTGGGCTCCGGTTTCTTGGTCTACATCACAACTGCCTCTTTTTCATCATCACATATACATAGGATCCTTGGCAACTCCTAAAACATCTAGAAGAGTGCCGCATAACATATAACCATCACATCTTGGCAACCATCCCCAACAATTGGGTAGGTTACCACATCTGACATTGGCATTGGCATGGCTCAAGCATAGGCAGGGACATAAACACGTCAAGAAACTCTTTTTAATACATTGTCGATCTTAAAACACATCTTATAAGAACATCTAGTTGTTCCAAGTCCACAGATCATATTCTGTCTTTTGACTTGATAAACAACTCAGTTAAATATATCATCTTGCTCTTAATATTCTTGTACCTTTATTTCACATAGAAATCAATATTCCATTCCACATATAACTTAATCAGAATCATGCATATAACGAAACATATGAAACATTCTGAGCAAAAATAATAATTACTGTAACATGGATTCAATATTAAAACAAGCATAGGCAATACATATCATTTGTACTTCAACATAACACATAGAATCATATATATCAAATTAATTAATTAACTGACAAATTTAATGTAATAACCAACTTAGAACTCTTGCCTACCTCTTATACGTCATGTTGATAGCTCGATAACAGCCGGAGAAGAATACGAAGAAATTGGACTAGAAAAACCTCGCTTGACTCCTTTCCTCCTTCCCTTCTTCTTCTTCTTCCTCTTCTTCTTCTTCTTCCTTGCTGGCAGCAGCTGCTGTTGCTGGCGTCGCTGGGTTCAGCGAAACAGAGAGGCGGAAACGGCAGAGGCGAGCGCGGAGACGGGCGCACGGACGAGCGAAACAGAGAGGGAGAGAGAGAAGCTTCATCTCACCTGTCGCGGGCGACACGTGGAAGAAGGGGCGGCACGGGCGAAAGGCGGTTCGCTGTTGCCCTTATCCAATTTGATGAGAAATTGCAATATGGTCCCTCTTTCTCATAAATAGGTCCAAAAATATTATTTTTGAGTCCAAAATAATTTTAATTTTTAAAACTCCAAATCATTATTCTTTGGTCGTCACAATTCTCCCAAACTTTGAAGAATTTCGTCCTCGAAATTAAGCAAAGAGATCTAGATAAAACTTTCTTATTTCATTTTCAGATTCCCAAGTCGCTTCTTTCTCAGTCTGATTGCTCCATAAAACTTTAATCATAGGAATCTCTTTATTCCTTAAACGTCTGACATCTCTAGCTAAGATTCTGATTGGTTCCTCTTTATAGCTCAAATTTGGCTTTATCTTCATCTGCTTTGGATCAAACTGAACCACTTGTGAAGGATCTGGTACATATTTCCTTAACATTGATATATGAAAAACATCATGTATTCCCTCCAATTCAGATGGTAACATAAGTCTGTAAGCTACAGCCCCAACTCTTTCTATAATTGGAAAAGGTCCAATATGACGAGGCTTTAACTTACCAGCTTTTTCAAACCGCACTACACCTTTCATTAGGCTCACTTTAAGAAATACCTGATCCCCCACTTCAAATTCTATTTTCTTATGTCGAGCATCATAATACTTTTTCTGTCTATCTTGAACTGTACATAGTTTCTCTCGTATGAATTTGATCTTTTCAGTAGTTTCATCAACTAATTGAGGTCCCAAAATAGCTCGACTTTCACCTTTATACCAGCACAATGGTGATTGACATTATCTTTCATATAAAGCTTCATAGGGTGCCATTTCAATACTGGACTGATAACTGTTATTATAGGCAAATTCTATCAATGGAATATGTGTTTCCCAACCTCCTCCAAAATCCAACACACATAATCGTAGCAGATCCTCAAGAGTTTGAATAGTTCTTTCTGTCTGACCATCAGTCTGAGGATGAAATGCTGTACTGAATTTCAATTTAGTACCAAATGCTTGATGTACTTTCTGCCAAAATCGAGAAGTAAACTTTGGATCTCGATCTGATACAATAACAGATGGTATCCCATGCAATCTTACAATCTGATCCACATAAAGTTTAGCTAATTTATAAGTAGAATCAATAGCTTTGATTGGCAAGAAATGAGCTGATTTAGTCAATCTATCAACAATCACCCAAATAACATCATGTCTTTGTTGTGATCTTGGTAGTCCAACTACAAAATCCATAGCCACTTCTTCCCATTTTCATACAGGAATAGACAATGGTTGAAATAAACCTGGAGGTCACTGATGTTCACCTTTGACTTGTTGACATGATATACACTTACTAACAGCTTCAATCACATCTTTCTTCATACCAGGCCACCATACCATATGTTTCAGATCATGATACATCTTATTTATACCTGGATGTATAGTATATTTTGCCCCATGAGCTTCTTATAATAGCACATGTCTAAGATCATCAACATCTGGTATATTTTTACTTTTTAAAATTTTAAAAATCTGTTTTTTTGATTTTGATCTTTTATTATCAAAAATAAGAATTATTTCGTTCTTGTCTTTTGTGGTCTGTTCTATTTTTTTTCTTATTTTGATTGTCCTATCAGAAAGATCTTTGATTTTTTTTTCTATTAGTAAATAATTTAACCAATTCATAGGTCGAATTATAACGGACGATTCGCGAAGAATCTTTTTTTTTTTTTTTAACTTTTAATTCATACAGCGGAAGCAATATAATTAAAATAACAACTGATACATTAAACATCATGTTTAACACATATTTATTGCTTCACAAACCATAATTTACATTTAATTTATACAGTAAAAGAAAAATCAAACAAGAAACAAAACCCCTTTGATTCAGTCCTCATAAACCTCCCGTGTGCCTCATTCTTCACCAGTACCTGCCAAAAAGGCATCAGTCCACCAACCCTAGGACTGAGTAGGCAATAAGCACTAACTTGCTAAGTACAAACTATTACAAGCAAACATACATCATACTTTTTATCAGCATTAATAATAAATAATCAAGACAACTGACAGTCATAATATAAATGCTGATGTTATATTAACATGCAAAATCAATAATACGCTGTAAATCCTTTTTATTCTTTATTCTTTTATCTTTTGGGCCCCGATTTCTTGGTCTACGTCACAACTGCCTCTTTTTCATCATCACATATACATAGGATCCTTGGCAACTCCTAAAACATCTAGAGGAGTGCCGCATAACATATAACCATCATATTTTGGCAACCATCCCCAACAATTGGGTAGGTTACCACATCTGGCATTGGCATTGGCATGGCTCGAGCATAGGCAGGGACATAAACACGTCAAGAAACCCTTTTTAATACATTATCGATCTTAAAACACATCTTATAAGCACATCTAGTTGTTCCAAGTCCACAGATCATATTCTGTCTTTTGACTTGATAAACAACTCAGTTAAATATATCATCTTGCTCTTAACATTCTTATACCTTTATTTCACATAGAAATCAATATTCCATTCCACATATAACTTAATCAAAATCATGCATATAATGAAACATATGAAACATTCTGAGCAGTAATAATAATTACTGTAACATGGATTCAATCTTAAAACAAGCATAGGCAATACATATCATTTGTACTTCAACATAACACATAGAATCACATATATCAAATTAATTAATTAACCGACAAATTTAATGTAATAACCAACTTAGAACTCTTGCCTACCTCTTATACGTCATGTTGATAGCTCGATAACAGCCGGAGAAGAATACGAAGAAATTGGACTAGAAAAACCTCACTTGACTCCTTTCCTCCTTCCCTTCTTCTTCTTCTTCTTCTTCTTCTTCTTCTTCTTCTTCTTCCCTGCTGGCAGCAGCTGTTGTTGCTAGCGTCGCTGGGTTCAGCGGATCAGAGAGGCGGAAATGGCAGAGGCGAGCGCGGAGACGGGCGCACGGACGAGCGAAACAAAGAGGGAGAGAGAGAAGCTTCATCTCACCTGGCGCGGGCGACACGCGGAAGAAGGGGCGGCACGGGCGAAAGGCGGTTCGCTGTTGCCCTTATCCAATTTGATGAGAAATTGCAATATGATCCCTCTATTTTTCTTTTCTCATAAATAGGTCCAAAAATATTATTTTTGAGTCCAAAATAATTTCAATTTTTAAAACTCCAAATCATTATTCTTTGGTCGTCAAAGGAGGGGCCTCAAGAGTGGCGATTTGTCTAAATCCCTCCAACTGGTTAAGCCTCGAAGCTATCCAAAACTGGTTGGTAGGGCTAGCCAGTTCGTACTGCTAGAGGACGCTAAGGCTTCCCCTCCCGACGTTTCCAGAGTCAAGAAGGAGAGGAAGAAGAAACATCGGGGCGACGAAAAACCGTCCATGATGATTCGCGGAAGAAGGAATCATGGCAGGGACGATAGGAGGCCGCAGCAGGCCCGTGAGCAAAAACATCTCTTTTCACAGTCGCTTACTGAAGTATATGCGGCGGCCGTCAAACAAGGTTGGATTCGTCCTACAGGGCCCAAGCCAGCACCACCGACCGAGTGGTCCGGAGAAGTACTGTGAGTTCCATGAGAATTACGAGCACAAGCTTCACAAGTGCCGCGCATTAAGAGCCAGGGCAAACTTGAAGAATTCATGTCGATGGCGCCCACATTCAATGCTGCGCAGAAGGGCAAGGCCCCAGCAGACACGGGCGCTCCGGCCCAGGATCTGCAGCCACCAAGTTCTGGTCAGCCGGCGCGGTCCTATGCCCCAGCAGCAAGGACGATCAACACCATCTTCAGTGTTGACCCTGCCGCTGCGCACCGACAAGTGGTCGAAGTGGACGACATATCTCATCAGCCCTCTTCTTCCATCTCGCTCATTTTCTGTCATGAAGATCTCCCCCACATGGGCAACCGTCACAACGACCCGATAGTGGTCACTGCCCGTATCGCCGACTTCGATGTTCGGCGAGTTCTCCTCGACTCAGGAAGCTCTGCCGATATCTTGTGTGAATCCGCCTTCCTCCAGATGGGTCTCAAGGAAACGGACCTTCTCCGCGTAGGAACTACTCTGCTGGGCTTCTCCGGAGATAGGGTTCAGCCGCTGGGATTCATCTCTCTGCCGGTTTCTTTCTGCGATGAGAACGGCCACGCCATGAGTATGGTAAACTTCACTGTCATCAGAGCTAAGTCAGGCTACAACGCTATCCTGGGGAGGACTACTCTCAATTCTTTCGAAATGGTGATCTCTACGCCCCATCTCTGCGCAAAGTTCCTTACCTCTAGCGGCGTTGTCACTATCAGAGGAGACCTCCGGCAGGCCACCCGGTGTTTCCAAATCGCAGCGCAGCTCGTTGTCGACCATCTGGACCCAAGAGAGTCTCAATCTCTCATACCACAGGAAGGGGTTATCAATGTAACCTTGGAAGGAGAATGATCTTCAAAAATTGTAAACATATCTTCTTCCATGAATGCAAACCAGCAAGCAGATGTCACTGCTTTGCTTTCTGAGTATGTAGACGTCTTTGCTTGGTCCCCCGAAGATATCTCAGGGGTTGACAGGGCTATATGTGAGCATCACTTGAGCATATTTACTGACGCCATTCCCGCAAAGCAGAAGAAACGGGTCATGGCAGGGGAAAGGCAGAATGTTGTCGAAGAAGAAGTAAACAAACTCCTGAAAGCAGGCTACATCAGGAAAGTTCAATACCCACAGTGGCTTACCAATGTTGTCTTGGTGAAAAAAGCAAGCGGAAAGTGGAGAATGTGCATAGACTTCCGGGCGCTCAACCAGGCCTGTCCCAAAGACACCTATCCTCTTCCACGCATCGATGCAATGGTGGATCGTACCTTCGAATACGAGTTCATGAGCTTTCTGAATGCTTTCTCTGGGTACCATCAAATCCGAATGGCTAAAGAAGACGAAGAGAAAACTGCCTTCATCACCGACTTCGGTACTTATTGCTACAATGTTATGCCCTTCGATCTCAAAAATGCTGGTGCCACATACCAGCGTATGATTGACGCCGTGTTCAAAGGTCAGAGAGGCAGAAACCTCGAAGTATACGTTGACGACATTCTGGTCAAGAGTCGGAGCATGGAGGAGCATTTTGCAGACCTTAAAGAAACTTTTGATACTCTTCAAAAGTTCAATCTTAAGCTGAACCCCACCAAATGTACCTTTGGCGCAGTATCAGGGAAGTTCTTGGGCCACCTATATCAGTTAGAGGAATAGAAGCTAACCCAAATAAAATCTTAGCAGTCCTCAGCATGCCTTCTCCCCGATCACTAAAGGAAATTCAGAAGCTCACTGGCCGTATCAATAGCTTGGGGAGATTCATTTCCAAGGCTGGTGATAGGTGTTTACCGTTCTTCCGGTGTCTTCGCAAGGATAAAAAAGGTCAATGGACCGATGAATGTGAAGCTGCTTTCACAGAACTAAAGAGATACCTTACAACCGCACCAATGTTTGTGGCACCGAAAGCAGGGGAAGTTTTGTCTCTTTACCTAGGGGCATCAGATGCAGCGGTTTCAGCTGTCCTCATGAACGGCGATAAGGGGATCCACCGCCCTATCTTCTACATCAGCCATATACTTCTTGATACAGAAACCCGATACCCCACACTAGAGAAGCTTGCTCTTGCTCTCCTGATGGCCGCAAGGAAGTTGCATCCATACTTTCAATCACATACTATCCAGGTGGTTACTGACCAGCCCCTTCTGAAGGTGTTACACACCCCCGAGATTTCAAGAAGGCTCCTCAAATAGTCCATTGACCTTGGCGAATTCGACATCAAATACGTCCCACGGCTAGCAATCAAAGCCCAGGTGTTGGCCGACTTTGTTGCTGAATTTTCCACTCTGGAGCCACCGCTTGCTAAAAGCGAGGTCGTTCCATGGTCTCTTCACGTTGATGGTGCTTCTGGACTTCAATCTCAAGGAGTTGGAATTCTTCTAACCAGCCCCATGGGGGTCGCCTTGCATCAGACGATAACTCTTCAGTTCAAGGCTACTAACAATCAAGCAGAATATGAGGCTCTTATTGCGGGACTGAGTTTTGAGCTCAGCATGTCAGTAAAATACATACAAATGTTCAGCGACTCCCAACAGGTCGTCAACCAGGTGAACCAAACATACGAGACAAAGGATGAGGTTCTCAAGAAGTATTTGCAGAAAACCCAATCCTTGATCTCTCAATTCGAAGAAATCTCCCAGGCGCACATTTCCAAGGAGGATAACCAAGTGGCAAATCAGCTCGCGAAGGGGGGGATCCCCGACCTCCGCCGACATCAAATACTTGAAGAGCCCAGCTATGAATGTGTGGAAATTTGCTCTGAGGAGCGCTCATCATGCTGGATGGATAGGATATTCAGCTACTTGAAGAATGAGACTCAACCTGCCAACAAACAAAAAGCAAGAAAGCTGAAATTTGATTGTGCTAAATACATCCTTATTGGAGACGACCTGTACAGAAGATCCTATGCCAGGCCACTCACAAAATGCCTAAGGCCTGAAGAAACTCAAAAAGTTATGGAGGCTGTTCATAAAGGGGAATGCGGAACTCACGCTTGCGGCTGAGTCATGCGGATCCTACGTCAGGGATTCTTCTGGCCCAATATCCACAAAGATGCCCAGACATTCGTAGAGAAGTGCTCTCAGTGCCAATACTACGCTGACATGCATAGACAACCCACTGGCTATCTCAAACCCATCAACTCGACTTGGCCCTTCGCTGTTTGGGGGCTTGACTTTCTGAGCCCAATGCCTACCACTATCAGAAGCTACAAGTGGATATTAGTCGGTGTCGACTACTTCATGAAGTAGATTGAAGCTAAACCACTTACTCAGCCTACTGCCCAGAATTCGAGAACTTCCTATGGGCTAACATCGTCTGTAGGTATGGTGTACCCATGGCAATCATCACAGACAATGGTACTCTATTCGCCAATCAGCAGATTCACAACTTTTGCGGCAAACATCAGATCAACCTCAAGAACGCATCTGTTTGGCATCCTCACACTAATGGACAGGCAGAAGCTGCTAATAAGAACATTCTGAACATTTTGAAAAAAAACGCTTAGATGGCGCCAAGGCTCGCTGGCCAGATGAACTACCAGGCGCTTTTTGGGCTTACAATACAGCTCCCTCCGAGGTCACTCAAGAGTCGTCTTTCTCCCTGTCCTTCGGAATGGATGCCGTCATACTTGTTGAATTGGAGCATTACTCCCCCAGAGTGGAAGCAACAACCAACTTTGATCCCGAAGATTTGCTAATCTGGGTGAATGAAAATGATGATTCACGACGGGTTGACCTGGATCTCTTGGAACAGAAAAGGCAGTTGGCCGCCCTCAAGCGTCTGGAGCACAAACGTCTAGTTGAACGATACTTCAACCGTAGGATCAACCCCAGAAGTTTCACTCAAGGCGATCTGGTCCTCAAACGAAGACTTCTTGCTGGCGGCAACTTGGGAGTTCCCAAGCTTGAGCCCAAATGGGAAGGCCCAAACATCGTCCGCGAGGTCGCAGGGCCTAATGCTTATTATCTCATGACTTCTGAAGGCACTCAACTCCCCAGGACTTGGAGCGGAGATGATCTAAAGAAGTTTTATGCTTAAGTCCGGACGTCCATTCATTCTCATTCTTTATACATGAGATTCATTTGTACAGACTCATCTGGATTCTTTCAATACACGTCTGAATTCTTTCATTATGCTCTCCTGAAGGTTTTATTCTGAGCTCAGGGGTTCTTATGATGTTAATTCCTAACATTGATATTCATACCGAGGTATTATCTAAAGCACAACTAGCTCATCTTTTTTTCAAGCATCGTGCGACACGTATGATTCTAATCTCAAACTCTCAACTATCGTACCTGAGGTCTCCGCGCCTCTTACACGATGGTTCATTATACTTACTCTTCATATACGGAGGTCACCGAGCCTAATTACGCCTGGCAGGGTCTCCTACCTACATTCGGAATCCTTCCATAAGCCCATCTGGCTAGCGGAAGGCCAAAAGGCCTGCTCGTAACCTTAGGGCAGTCTCTGCTATCTACTTATGATACAGGTCCCCCCTAAGCAGAATGCCTTCGCTTCCCACTAGGATCTGCCCTAACGGAGGTCAGCCCATGCCTCAAGTACAACCATCATCCACGATGTTTCAGACGCTCTGTCCTTTTGGCATTGAGTCAGATAACTCCTCCTAGGCAGGATCTTCACTACTATCATTATTTCTTTTCTGTGCAAATGCGTAAAGGAGTATGATTTCACATCAAATTCGATATTATATTTCCAAATGCACTCTTCCCACTAGGATCTATCGCCCCAACGGAGGTCAGTCTATGCCTCAAGTGCAAACATTGCCCACGATGTTTCAGACGACCTAAGTCCTTTTGGCATCAGGACAGATAACTCCTCCTTGGCGGGATCTCTCCTATTATCACTACTACCATTACTTCTTTCTTGTGCAGGATTATAAAGAAGTACGACTTCAAAGCCCTAGATACTCTATCTACTTAACTAGCACATGCCTCAAGTACACAACATCGTTCACGATGTTTCAGACTAACCTAAGTCCCTTGGGCAACCAATGTGCAAAGAAGTAGCTTCAAAGTTCAAACTAGAGATGCTTTATGTGATTCAAAATTCTTTATTGTGAACTCATTATAAAAGATGTCTTCATAAAGTTACAGTCAGAGAATTTTCAAATTTCAGACAAAGGTACATGTTCATTTCATACACATCAGAATAAGCAGGTATGCAAAAGAAAACAAGTTTTTTCATTCTTTGATTTTCAAAAAATACAAAGTTGATGTTACAATTCACTCGTCTTACAAGAAGATGAGTCAGTCTTCACTGTCCCCATCCAAAAGATCAAATATCTGTTGGATGAGATCGTCAGTTAAGTCCAACCCCTCTTCCTTGTAAGTAGGATCAGCAGCTAGGCAAGGAATGGGTTCCACTTCTCCAAGATCATTAGCAGTAATCTTGCCCTCTTGAATTAGAGTGGAAGCCAGTCCTCCCAAGCCCTCTTGATCCCATCTAACCTCTCCTTTCTGCAAGATAAGCTTATTTTGTAGGCCTTTACAGCCGCTGCAGACCTCTCCGCAAAGATGGCCTCCTAGTCTTCAGTGACCATATCCAGTTTCTCTCGTAGGACCTTGTTGTCAGCCTTCAGCACACCCATTGCAGACTTATAAACTGCAAACTCCTGCAGTTTAGCCTTCTCTTCCTGTAAGGCATCGAGCTGAGAAGACTTTATTGTAAGCTGGACCTTCAAGACTTCAATTTCTACGTCCCGCTGATGAAGCTGGCCTCCTTGCTTGAGCACTTGTTCCTCCGTCCTCAAGGCTTCGTTCAGAAGCAGAGGCAAGCGAGCAAGTGCCTGAAAGACGAAGCAAAGTCAACACAATTTGAACAGAAAGTAACAGAAAGATGGAGTTATGAGAGATTCTCACAGCGACCAGTCTGTTGGCTACTTGGGCGTAGGCATCTAGTGTCGAGGTTTTCTTCATCCTCTCCTCCAGATCCTTGGTGACAAAGCTACCTCCAATTGCCAATCCCATGTCCCCCGGGGGTGCACAGTTTCGTTCCGACGATTGCTGGCAGAGCAGGAGGAGCTTTCTCATATCTCTTTTCGTTCCCATGGCGATCCTCAAAACGTCGTTTCCAAACCTCCCCGCAAAGTTGATGTGGTAAGGGGGGTCAATACTTCGCTGCCAGTCGTAAGCATCCTTGGCAGTCGGCTGCTCCCCCTCCGCAGTCTTCCCCTTCTTCGAAGGGGTCTTTGGACTTCTCTTTTCTTTGGGGTCCCTCTTCTGCTTGGGGACCTCTTTCAGCACCAAGTCCAAGCAGGGACTCATAGTCGCCCCCTTCACTTCTTTCTCTTCTTCTCCCTTTTGGCCCTCTCTTCGGCCTTCTTTTCTCCTTTATCTTCCCCAAAAACGATCCCCTTGTTACCTTTGGGGACCATCTTGGGCTTGGCCGATGTGACAGGTTATTTCCCTTTACCTGCCTCTTCCATCACCTCGGCCAAGGTCTTCCTGTCATCCAAAGTATCCTCTGAGGAGGATACCACGTCGACGGTGGTTCCGCCACATACTAGCTCCAGAACCTCTATCTCTCCCTGCTCCTCCACCACCTCAGTAACCTACTTGCTGAGTTGCATGGCGGGGGGCTGACCGCTCCTAGCCCTCTTCATTAGGACCGTGCCAGAAGGTGGAATCGTCTCCTTGAAGACGGCATATCCTAACGACTGCGCGTACAAGGATGTCATTCTTCACGTGTCTGAGGAAGTCCTTCAGGGGCCAGGTCTGCCCCTTCAGCTTCTCCAGATTTTTCAGTGTTCCCTCTCTAACCATCCACCTGGCATCCCCAATAAACTCAGGCGGGTCTCCAGGCTTCACGGGGATCCCCAAATCCCCGCCTATAAAGAAGTAGTAGTTTCTCCAGTTCGAATGAGAGCTACACGCCCCAACATCGCCTTCCTCGTCTTTGACCTCAAGGCCAGGCATCCTCCGTATCCAGACACCGCCATCCAGCTAAACAGGCCCCTGAACAACGTCAAGCTCCATGGTATCTCCTGGGCCTGCAGTAGCTTCAAGGAGTATATGTATGCGACGGCGTTGGGGGAAAGCTGCACTGGCACGATCTGATAGAAGTTCAGGATCTCTCTAAACTCCGGCTGTGGAGGGAGCATCATCCCATACTCCACCTGGGCCCGGTAGACGCACACCGCTCCATCTGGGGGTCTGTTTGGACGGAACTCGGCTACAGGCTGGATAACCATGAGGTTGGGATTTCCCCTAAATCCCCTCGTTGTGTTGAGCACTTCATGCTCCATCAAGAGACTCTCCTGGTAGCTGGCGTCGTTCTCGAACTAAACGACCAACTCTGCCCACTCAATCTCTCTTCCCCCCATGGCAAGGTTTTGCGACAAGCAAGGTCTGGGAAATTTCACTCTTAGGGTTTCAAGACAAGGTTTCAGCTTCCCTCCTTTGAAAAAGGCTTTATGGGGAACCATTGTGACTTTTCGTCTTCTGATCGTCTGATCTTATCGATTAGCGCGCGAGACCAATCTGGCCGTTCGTTTTTCTGACAGGTTCGGGATTCGAAGCAGCGCACGGATATCAAAGTGTCTCTTCCCTGCATTCACCCTGGTGTCATGCACGATGTTACAAAGCATCAGAATGTGCTGTTCTTTTTACTCCTCTAACTATCGTTGTTCGATGCTTCATAACCTCGTGCACGACGATAGTTAGCTTCATCTTTTAACTTGAAATTTATCATTAGCTTTACACTTTCATACATATAAGGATTCTTGTTCTTTTCTTTTCTGATCTCGTGGTACCCTTTTCAAACACAAAAGAAAAGATAAAAGAAAAATACAAACAGAATTTATTCAGAACAAATTTTCAAAAGAATATATTTTATTCATGACAAAACTTGTTACAAGTTTCATTTCATTCTCTTACATGTTTCTTTCTGAGTACAGGACATACAAAAGAATTAAAGAAAAACACAAGGCTTCATAACTTGGACAACTGGTGTAATAGTGTCAATCTCAAATATGAGTGAAACCCCCTTTGTAGACTGATCTATTACACTCATTTCAAACAGCGGGGCGCTCTCAAGAGATTTGCCGTTTCCCTCTCTTCACATCTTCGAATCCTCCGTCTGCTGGATGAGTCTGAGGATGACAGGAGTAGGAATCAGATCATCACCCTTCCCAGGGAGAGGCTTGCTGTGGCGCCACTAGAGGAATACTCTGACCTTCGTCAGGACCTTCGCAAGGAGAAGCAGGTGGATATCCCCAGCCAACGTAGGTGCCTTTGGGAGGAACATCTCCTAAGCTGTGACTTCCAGCATCAAAAAACCTGTCCGGACCCTTGGGGCCACAGAAAGGAAGAACGGCCGGGCCTCTGATGTTCTCCTGGTTCAAAATACTTGCATCAACCAGTGTTTGTAGGAGAACATCAAAGGCTGCTTGGCTCTTCACATGGTGACATACGGCCGAAGCGCTGATGATATTCACCGCTCTTCTCACTGCCTCCTCCAAGTCCTCCATGCGCTGCCCTCTCCATCCCAAGCTGTTATCTATTAGGGAGCGCATAGAGTGTATCTCGGATTTCAGCAGCTCCTCTCAGCGGTAGTTCTCAAAGGCCGCCTGCTTCGCCTTCGACTCTGCCTCCCTTGCCTCCACAACTTCACCCCTGATCCTGTTTCTCTCCTTTCTCAAAGACTCCTTTTCATCATCCAGCTCCTTTATCCTTTTCTGGATGTCTTTGATATGAGCAGAATGGGCTTAACCAACATCCGAGAGGGCGCGGTGAAATTCCCCTCTTGCAACCTCATTCTTATCAGCCCATTCTGAGTTGCTCAGAGCTAAGGAAGCCAACTTATCTTCCAAACTATATAACTTCCTTAGCTCCTCTACATGGTCACCTTGAGTGTGCTTTGTGACCTGCAACAAAGCACTCTCTAGCTCTGCTATCCTCCGAAGGTGGCGAACCTCCCCTTCCTCCTTACCTTTCAAAGGTTTTACCACCTCCAAAACCTGGGAGGTGTTCTCCAGGATTCTCTCCTCTTCCCTCCTTATTTCAGTCAATCTATCCCCCAGGTTGCCTCCTGACCCATCAATGCCAAGGGAAACTTCAGGGACAACCCGCGGAACCTCCTCTTTGTCCTTAATCGCCTCTTCCATCTTGTTGTCTTGTCCCTTCCTTCCCTTCTCTTCCTTCTCATCATTTCAAGCAGTTGCTGGAAGAAGACGAGGAAAGGAAGGTCTCTTTAACTTCGAAAGAAGAGGGACTGACTCACCAAGAGGAACAAGACCGCAAATCACCAGGGGCGTCTTCTTCACACTCCCTTCAGGGAGAGCTCTGAACTTGGGAAGGAGCCGCTCAATGTCTTCATCTTTGAGCAGAATCCTCCCCAGTTTAAGTCTCTCCCCCGCAAGCGTCTCGCCCACCACGATCAACTCCTTCTGCTCTCCGATTTTCAGAGACGCCTTGACCGGAGAATCTGAGAGGTTCACCACCTCTGCCACTTTCTCCTCTTCAGCAGCTCCTAGTGCGGACTCCAAAGTCCATGCAAGAACCTTGGCAACCTTGGCTGCCGGCGTTTCTTCCGGAAGGACCACACCCGGAGCTCCCGCTTCCTCCTTCTGGAGCACTTCGACGGTCTTCCCAACCGCCGGTTCCGGCGACCTTTCAGACAGCTCCAAAACCCTCTTCTTCTCTGGAGGAGGCGCGTCGACCGGAGGACTGACGAGCCTCTTCTTCTTCAGAGGAAAACCCTTCAGAGTTGTCCACCGTTTCCTCTCCGCCATCTCTCTAACAGTCCACTCTCTTCCTTGCAGGATTGGCAAAGATTGGTGGGTGAGGATATGAATCGACAGGGTGCCACCCTGGCTTTATCCTGACTGACCTTGGGCAGCGCGTCCACCATCACGACGGTTCGCATTCCAGGGCCTATATCAATATTTGCGCCCTGACAATGCGGGGGGCTGATGTTAACATGTGGTTCCAGCGTTACATTCCAGCCATACACGTGGCTCCCAGGTGGCATTAACTCCTTATTTTGCTTTTATTTCTTGCAGATCTCAAACCTCGATCAAACTTCGACCACGCGGGTTCGGTCAAACATCGGCCACGACGATCCAGGATCACCCCTAGCAACATCGATGACGATGTTCCTCAGCTGCACCTGTCGCAGTCGGGAAACGGCCCGATCGCGTCGTTTCCCGTATAAGACACTTTTTCCAGACACGCAAATCAAGACTCGTGTGCTCCAATCCTCACGAATCCCTAGAAGCAGTACTAAGATTAAGAAGCCTAGCTCTCCTTTTGCTGCTACTGGTTCCCTCGAAAGCCGACAGCAGCATGGGCTCAACGTTTGTTTATTCCTTTCCCTTCCGAAAAAATAGGATGAAGCTGCGCCACCCGTGGCCTATAAAAACCCTTGAACAGGCTTCAAGGGGAGGACAGACCGTTCTTTCGGAGAGCTGAATTCTTCTTCTATCACCTTTGTAAACGAGAGCTTGAGACAGGAGAAAGCTTTCTCTCTCCCTCTCTCTTTCTTTTTTCTCTCTTTCTTCTGTTAGCTCATTGTACTGGTCCTTTCGACCACCTTTTTTCTTTCTCTAGTGAAATCAATCACTCGGCCGCTCAGTGGACGTAGGGGATTTCTTCCCTGAACCACCTTAAACCCCTGTGTGTTGCTCTGGATGCATTTTATTCTCATCTAAGGCTCAGTCAACAGGCTTAACTCACTGCATGCCGTCGTCTCTCGGGACTCTCTCTCTCTGTGTTTCTTGGGATCCCCTACATCTCACGTCAACAAGTCCAGAATTACATATTGAAATAATTAAACAAGTAAATGCCTTAGGCCTCATTTAATTCCTTGTCCATGCCCAGTGCATGCCTTAGTAAATGAGTACCTGCCAAAAAGGCATCAGTCCACTGAATCGACTGAATAGATAAAACCCACACTAAATAACATATTTCACAAGCATTCCAGTCATCTCATAACATTATCACAATAAATCTATTTATTAGCTCATACACGAGGTAAGCAGAAGAAAAGAGGATATACATAATCAGTAGATAGAAGATTCTTCCACAAAACATCGGGGACGAAGTTTAAGCCCACTTCCATCAACTGGCCCTGATTTCTCGGCGTATTGTCTCTGCCAAATCAATTTGAATAGTTCTCAGCGACTACACAAAATAATATAGTGTCATAGATCATTGTCAATCATACCCTCAACGGTAGACTGGAGATCAGTAACATCATTGTCAACCATACCCTCAGAGGTAGACAGAAGATTAATAGCATCTTTGCCAGTCATATCCTCAGCGGTAGACTGGAGATCAGTAGCACATTATGAATAGTCCTCAACGACCATCACTTGAAATCACCAATGCTCAGTTTGGGCAGATACGTATATGATGCGGGACGGAAAACGAAAATGCAAATAATATTTTATATTTAGCAAAATTGAGTGGCAAATTATTTTAATTAAGAGAAAAATATTTTCTACATAAATTATATGATAAATAAGATTTTTGAATCCCATAAATTAAGATATTTTAAAATTAAAATTAAATTGGATCGTATGATAAATAAGAATTTATCAATTTAGATTAGGGCGTCAATTTAAATTCAATAAATCAGATCCGAGGTTCAGGAATTTAGGACAGACGTCTCACCATTAAATCCAACAGTAATTAACACACAAGAAATTATCGGGTCACACAATTAGAGCCAAATAAATAATTCAAGTCAAGCGAATAATTTATGTAGAAATCAAATAATCAGCTTAATTGAGTTCGAGAAAGAAGTTACCAACGATTTGAATCGGAGAAGAGTCGCTGATCGAGTACGGGCGATGCGCGGACAAAGCGCAGACGGGCACAAGCACAGGCAGGCGAGTGAACAGGCGCGAGCGGCGCG
>JAEMOT010001800.1:355800-409302 GCA_019297695.1 Apostasia ramifera | reverse complement strand
GCCAGCGGCGAGGCGCGGTCGAGCGCGGCGAGGTACGTCGAGGCGAGGCGCGGCGAGGGGCGGCCGAGCGAGACGAGGGAACGGAACTGCGCGATCGGAGCAGCAGCGGCGTCGGACGAGTCTGGCGGAACTGCGAGGTGCTTGGAGTGGAGAGAGCTTCGAAGATTTTTTTTTATTATTATTATTTTTTTTTTTGAAAGGTGGATAACTAAGCTAATTTGAGGATTCTCACCAAAGGCTAACCCTACCCTTTCCTTCACCGGAATATCGACCCCTTAACCCGGATCTAGACTCTGAGAAAACTCAAACATAATTTCATTCATCACAATACTCTATATTTTACAATGCAAGGCGACCTCTTTATATAGAGAGATCCCATGTAGAAATTTGAAAATATAATATTAAATGCAGAAAATAAAATACTAAATAAATAAAAGCAAATATGAAACTAATTCTATTACAATAAAATCAGCTCCAAATATGAAAAGTCTTCAAATCTTTCAGATATGCTCTGAATCAAATCAAATCAAATTTAAATAAAGCTAATATGAAAATCTCTAATAACTCTAATTAATTTGAATTTGAATTTTGATTCAACACATGACGTCATCCTAGCCATCCAATTCAATGCTGATCTGTGTCCCCACCAGTATACCACGAGAAATCAGTGTGTTAACTAGTTCTCGCACATAACTTTTAATTCAAATCATATTTCAAACAAGTCCTTTAGACTTGGCATTCTTGTTATCATCAATTCAACATATATCTTAACAAGAAATAAAAAGATAGCAACAGCTACAATATTTCTGCACTTAAACATGAGTTTATTCTTCCAAGAAATATTTCAATTTGGGGCTATTCATAGAAAAATGATAATATTTCAAACCCTCCTTCAACTTACATAGATCAATCCCATGAGTAGTACTGACATAGTAAGAAATAATATTCCAAAAATAGAGATTTCTCAAATAAGTTTTTTTGATATAGAGAGAGAGAAAAATGATAATATTTGGAACCCTCCTTTAGCTTAGATAGATCAATCCCATGAGCAGTACTGACATAGCGAGATAATATTCTGAAAATAGAGATTTCTCAAATAGGGACTCAATTGAAACATAAATTTAACTTTTCTTACCTTATGAAAGATAACTCCTATGGTGTCAAGAGTTTTTTCTGTAGAAGGTCATAAACAGTAGTTTGATGAATCTTGGTCCAACTGTCTTTATGCCGTTGATTTTGAATAAAATATTTTTGAAGAATTCTACAGAGGATTTTGGCTTGATCACTACATGCACTGAGTTTTAATATTTTGAACCCTCCTTCAACTTAGATAGATCAATCTCATGAGCAGATATAGTGAGAAATAATATTCCAAAAATAGAGATTTCTCAAATAAGTTTTTTTGATATAGAGAAAGAAACAAAGTTATTTTAACATTATGATGTAAAATAAAGATATTCTATTATTGAAGATTGTATTAGATGTAAAAAAAAAATTAATTTTTTTTATTGAAGTATGTTTGGAGTAATTTTGAGGATCTTTTGATCCAACCAAACAAAGCCATAATGTAACTACTATCTCTGTGATACTTCTTAAAAACAAACTGGCGTTCAGGTCATTAGATAGAAGAATGCCATGAATATTTCAGTTCTTTCTTTCCATAATTTAATTTTTAAATTAAAATAATTGCATTGAGCTTTACAATCTAACATATGAATCAATTTTAATGCATCTTTTGTAATAATTCTAACTATTGTTATCTCATTGCATAAGTTTTAAATCAAATTAATAAGTTCTCTCCTTAAATTTATCTAGTTACGTTCACATACAACTTCAATCTTCTATCATGTGGATGATATTAGTAATTTAGTATATGTCAATAACTAAAACCACCATGAATCTAGTTTAATCATCCATATTCATATATTATTTTAGTATTTTGTTTGATTGGTTTAGTTTACTTTCTATCACCATTTCATAAGCAAATATAAAACCTGAAAATTTACCTTAAAATACCAATAAAAAAACGACATTATCAAAAAGGGTGTGATAAGGTTGGAATTAATACTGTCATCAACATCTAGCAAACGTTTATAATAAAACATAAGCAAATGGTTTATGTCTATGATAATATATGAAATGTTAAGATGAAGAAACAAAATTATTGTTAACGGATGAAGATAACTGTAATAGATCATAAATAATGAATGTATGAACAAGGAATAATATTACATTCAACTTACATAAGAATGCTTTGTAAAAAAATGATTCACTAGGCCTGCTTTAAATACTTAGGATAAGGAATAGGTTATGCAAATGAAGATGGTATCTTTGTTCTCTTTATTAAATGAGTATTTTAACAGCTTTCCTAACCACAGTGCAAATAAAAACCGATACCTTCATTTATAATTATCAGGAGAGTGATGTTATTGTCCACCCTTAATCTGAAAGCACTTTGTTTTGTTGCTGTCTAGCATCATTTTGTCCCCAAACGTAGTGTTGTTGTAATATGATATAAATGTCCATAGAAATCCCTTTAAGAAGGAATTCGTATGTTGTCCTTTGCCGTTACTCATGCAAATCCATGACCGTATCCAGAGAATAACAAAAGAAAGTTATCAGGCCAAGCATTTTAAATGCACGGACTAGAAGTTCAGCTGAACATTCAATCAACCATGTAATGGCATTTCTCTGCTGCAATAATCCAAGATATTGAGAACCTTAAGATCTTCATTGGTTCCGTAAAAGGTCCAAAGTGGCTGAAAGCTGCTAGAAGACCAGTAGAACAAGATTATCCGATATGATTGACAGTATTGAGATTGAGTTGTTCAACTAAATTCTCCCAGAATTGTTTTGGCCATATCCAGAAGCCATGGTTTTCCATGAAAATACTTCTACTTCTGAAATCCTGTCAACCACACTCCATTTATTATCTAAGATGCTGGCATTTTTGTAATTATCACTCTCCAAGCTTTTTAGAGTTCCAATTCCAATCAGATCATTCTGACGAAGGAAGAAGGATGAAGGTTCACAATTAGGATAAGCAACATCGAGATAGAAATCAATACCATCCAAATAACTATAACGATCTTGCCTTCTGTCTGTCAGCTTGGAATGACCCTGAGAATCAAAATTTCTCCCTGTTTCTCCATTTTCTGGATATTCACTGAAAACAACACCACACGATGTATTATCTCCTAATAACTCATGTGAGGCAGCTGAACTTGCCACATTAGCCTTATCAAACAAGCCCATTGGAGTATTTCTCATATGAAAATCAGAAACTAAACCCATCTTTACGATAGTTGCCTGCACATTTCTAAATAACCTGCTGACATCTATATCAGAACCTCTCAAGATTCTAGCAAATGCGACACATAAAGGACTTCGTTGCATCAAAGTGAAAAGAATTAGAGGATCTCTCTTTCCTTTATGACTCAGGTAACCTAGCATCAACATTTGATACAATATAACGCTCCTTCTCCTCATGCTATAAAAGAATTTGCAGGCATAATTCATGTTTCCAGATTTGACATACATGCTAACAATTGAATTCCCAACAACGATATCAGAGAACTCAAATCCACTCTTTACAATAAGACAATGTATATGCTCACCTACCTTCAAAGACTTCATATCAGCACAAGCACCAAGAATGGTAGAAAGGCTGAATTGGTCTGGAACTAATCCAGCTTGGTACTCCCACCTAAATAGGTCAAGAGCCATGAGTGGCTTAGAGTTCCAGCAGTAGCCAGCGAGCATGACATTTGTTAGAACCAGATCACAAGAAAATGATGCATATGAGAAAAATCTAGCTGCACTGTCAATGTAACCACATTTTGCATACATGTGAAGGATAGATGCATTGATAAAATTGGAGAAGTCTAGGCCATGTTTTACAGCCAAAGCATGGATTTGCCTGCCTTCATCTATGGCCAGAAGACCAGTACAAGCATTAACAGCTGTTGCTACACAATGTTGGTCCGGTTGCAGGTCTGTTTTCAAGAAAGCTTGAAATCTTTCAAGGGCCTCTTCAAAATGGAAGCTATGAATGAGACCTGTCATAATTGCTGTCCATGAAATAGAATCATGCACTGGCATCTCATGAAATGTTTCATTCGCCAGTAACATCTCTCCGGATCTGATGTACACTGAAATCAATGCATTGCCAACAGAAAGATAAGATAGATAACCATATTTTAGTATGCATGCATGGATTTGTGTGCATTCTTCCTTCAAAAGGCAGAGATTTAAAATGATGACTAACGCTCCTTCCTTAAGTTCATACTTCAAAACAAATAGCTCCTCTGCTAACTTAACAGCTTCTGCTCTATGACCGTGTAAGTGATATCCCGATATAAGTAATGCATATAAGGAGACATCAGGTCTTCTTACTTTACCGAAGACTTCACTCATATAGGCTACTTTGCCTAGATTGATTAGCAGCCTGACCAGCTCAGCAACAACATAACTGTCAGTGTCAAGCCCAATTTTTATAGAATAAACATGAAGCGTCTTGCAAAAGTCAGGCATCTCCAATGCAGAACTAGCTCTCATGACTATCCTTAAAGTTACCAAATCCATGATAAACCCTATCCGACACATCTCTCGGCTCATTTCAGCAGCCTTCAAGAGATATCCATTCTGAATACAGCCAGAAATAATGGCATTCCAGCAAACAGAGCTCTTCACAGGGATTTCGTAGAACAACTTCAGTGCATCATCAAAAGCACCGCATTTTGCATACATGCCAACAAGAGCGACCTCCACAAATGTATCGAACGTCAATCCACCCTTAACAGCTAACCCATAAACCAGAGCACCCAGCTCAAGAATTTCTAATGCTGAGCAAGCCTTTAAAACAGAAGATACAACAAAATGGTTAGGCTTCGTCCCCATCTGAATCATACGTTTAAACAAAAAATATGCTTCCAGATTAAACCCATGGCTGACATAGCCCGAAATCAGAGTACACCAAGAGAACAGGTCTCTATGCGGCATTTCATCAAACAGTTTGTTGCCATCATCAAAAGACCTGGCTTTGGCATAGACATTCAGCAGAACATTAGAAACAAAAGCTTCGGATACAAATCCCAGTTTAATCAAATGGTCATGAACTAATCTAGCAATCAGAAGGTTTTTAGAAGAAATGCATTTCCTCAGCAAATTCACATAGAAAACGGCCTCGGATGACAAGAAGGTATCATCCAAAGGAAGTAAGATCGAGAGAACATCTGTCATAATTTTACTACTGCAAACAACTCTGCCGTAATTGCTGCGTTTTGTAAGAATGAATGGAGGTAGGGTTTCACATGTAAGGCATGCGATGGGTTTCAAAAGATCAAGTTTTCGATTGCTGAAGAAGGAGAAGGAAACATTGCGAATCGACCTCAGCATAACAAAATCGAGGTTGGTGGAGCTCCGACCTGAGAAATACTAGCGGCAATCATGGCGGAAGCTCCCCCTATCAGCTCGAACTCGGCGCGAGATTCAAATAGAAATCTATCTTCGCTGTGTTCGACCGAACGAGGGGTTTGGTGAGTTGAGTGGTTGAGCTGGGCTGATATCGAGTTCAGGGCTGTTAGCCAGTTAGGCCCTCAACTCCAACTCGCCTTTTGTGAATTTAAGCCAAGTCAATTAAAATTATCTTCTCACCAAAAATAAAATAAAATAAAATTATCGGTCAAGTTTTTTTTTATAGTAAAGGTTAAGTTAATTATTAAGTTGAATTTGGATGTATTTTTATTAAATTTATATGAATAATGTGTATTTTATATCTTAATTTTTTAACTATGTGCACTCCAAAACATAATAATATATATATATGGGACATTTATATGATAGACACAAAAATTGAGCTAATTTATGAATTTCATCATAAATCTCAAAATATTACAGTTATTACATCTAAAATAGCTATTTTTTTATTTTTTACATCGTGCAGTAAATTCTATTAGAAGATTTAACTATAGTTAAATCTCAACAAACTCTTAGTCATTGATCGCATTATTTAACCATCGACCTTCATGTTAGGGCATCGCAGAGCTACATTGGTTCCGGCGGCAG
Organism: Apostasia ramifera; assembly: GCA_019297695.1. Taxonomy (NCBI): domain Eukaryota; kingdom Viridiplantae; phylum Streptophyta; class Magnoliopsida; order Asparagales; family Orchidaceae; genus Apostasia; species Apostasia ramifera. Next base: position 403,236 of record JAEMOT010001800.1, on the reverse strand, counting down.
CGTATTCACGAGAGGCAGCAGCGTATTCATGTGAGGCGGCAGCGTATTCTCGTGAGGCAACAGCGTATTCATGCAAGCATCACTCTGTTGTTTGCATCTTCTTTTTACGCGGGCATTGCGAGCGGGTATCAGACCTTTCTGAGGCCAGCGGCGACAGAACTCTGAAGCTGCAGAAAGGTTCGATGCTTACTTGCGATGCCCGCGTAAGAAGAAGATGCAAATAGCAGAGTGATGCTCACGTGAATACGCGATCGCCTCGCGAGAATATGTTGCCGCATCGCGTGAATACGCTACCGCCGAAACTAATGCAGCTCTGCGTTGCCCTAACGTGAAGGTCGATGGTTAAATGATGTGATTAATGAGTGAGATTTTATTGAGATTAAACTATTGTTAAATCTTCTGATAGAATTTACTGCAGGATGTGAAAAACGAAAAAATAGCTGTTTTAGATGTGATATCTGTAATATTTTGAGATTTATGGTGAAATCCATAAATTAGCCTAATTTCTGTGTCCACCATGTAAATATCCCTATATATATGTGTGTGTGTTTAAAATATTTAAATTTACATTAAAAAATCATAAATATATAAAAAATATAAATATTGAATCAGATACGAGTTAAACCAATTTTAATTTAAGCAAGTTAAGTTCATGTTAAGTTAATATCAAATAAAATATAAACAATAGTTTCGAGTTTCAAACACAATTAAAAGCCTACTATAGTTCGTCCAAAAAACCAACTTAGCCCTTGTGTGGGCTCCTAAACACTCAAATCTCTTAAAAATATTTCCTTATTCTCATAAAAAAAAAATCTTAAATTTTATATTTATATGTAAACTAGTAGTCTAATTTGGGTTTCGAGAAATGTTAATGGTGTTAGGCCCAATCTCCTAGCAAATGAAATTGTTAATTATTGCTATAAATCTAAAGCACAGTTAATGTAAGAAATAGTTGAGCTATGTTAGCAGACGATAGATAAGGATGTCATAGGCAATGTAAAGAGGGCCAGAGAGGATCGTGGAGAGGGAGAAAGCAAAAGACACTAAATTTTATGTGGTTTGGAGAAGTCCTCTTAAGTCTACCAACCAAATTAGTCCAAATTTTGCTATATGGCTTGAAAATTCCTAAAGCAAACTACAATGTATGAGAGGGATAGAAAGAGTACAAATGTTAGGAGTAGTGGCAATCCAAAAAGAAAAAGAAGATCTCCTCTTTCTTAGCTAAGTCCTAATATTTAAAGTGGTCGTAATGGGGGAGTAGACGCTTCGTCTCATCTTGACCGCATGAGGTACACTTGAAGATTGGGTTGTCCGGGTTTTACCACGTTATTTTGGGCACAATGGTTTTGGAGGGTGAAATGGCTCAATAGCCAATGGTATTAGAGGAACGACTAGATTATTAGTTGAGTGGCTCTAGTAAACGTCCTTTCTCCGTACAGTTGATGTGGTCTTTCACTTGGGAGGGTAGGTAGGACACATCCAACTATTATTACTCCTACATGCTACCTTTTTAGAATAAGGGGGATCGATAAAGGGGAAGCACACCGTGGAGAGGATAGTGGTTGTGCCATCCCAGGATTGCAAACTAGGCCCAACTTGCACGGATGGAGCAAGAACGACATGGTCCTTTGATCAAATTGTTGCTATTGACCAAGCCAACAATGGTGCGAAGCTTTTTTTAGTCCGTCACCCATTGGTTGACTGGCTTGCCTTGGTAATGATCTAGGTGATTGAGCTGCTGCCATGTAAATGGTTGTGATCCATTTGACTTTTCTCACAAACATCAACTCTCTCGATCGTCGAACACAAACATTGATGTATGTCAAGTGTTTGACTAAGGACTGCGCGACGCCTAGCGGGAAAGAGATATACGAAATGATGCCACAGCAAAGCGGCGCACCTTCCCTAAGTTGTGTCCTTTCGACTACCAAGAGTTCTATGAAGGCGATCAGCGCAAGAGACTGTCTGACAAGCATTAAAGAAGATGGGGCCAAAGAGGAAACTTACAATGACGAAATTCTTCTCATAGTTCCAAAAAAAGAGGGTGTCACCCTTTGAGCCAGAGCCGAAGAAGGCTAGGATAGAAGAACCTTCCTTGCTGAAGGAGGAGGTGGTGGCATTGATTTCGTTGGTAGTTGCAACGATGGTTGTAGTGCAAGAACTATTGTTGCTAGTTCACTAAGACTGTTGCGGCAATACTGCTGAAGGTGGCCAGCTAGCTACCATGAACCTGGAAGATTCCATGTCGATGGATACAACAGGTGAAGTTATTGATATAGACAAGCATCATACTTCGGGGGCCAAGGTGATGAATTTGGATGAAGACAAAGCTGTTTGAGGCTGTCAACAACAAGCTCTGTATCTCATTATAAGGAAGATGGTAAATGGGGTGTCGCTAATGTGACGTCCCCGTTTCCCGGACGCCAGAAAAGTAATATTCTTTTCATTTTTTTTTACACAAATCTCAACTCAAATTCTTAAATATCATAACTATATCACAAAATTACCTTCAACCTCTCTTCCCTTGTCCCGTGATCCTTCTAGTGCCACCGTGGCAGGAGTCTGTTAATACAGACCCAATAGAAAAAACGGTATCCAAAATAACAATAATCAATTCAATACTGCATACAGATTGAATACACGCATTAGAATCAAACCAGAATTAAAATCAATCTCTACTACAACAAATCCAATATGCAAAATACTCTTTAAAATATTATCCTTTAATATCAATATCATAATTATCTTTACTCATTATTATTATATCTCTAGGCCCCAAGTTTCTCAGCCAATCACCACGAATGCCACAATCATTTCTCATCAACCCAAAGGGCTTTGGACGTCGTCGCGCCAAATCAAGCTCGAGCTAGCATGTGTGATCGCTTTTGAGAAACCTGCCTTTCTCATCATCGCCTTTAAATCATGAATGCAAATATCATCTTATTACTCATAATAATATTACATACTATATCATAATCTTAACGGCATAATATCAATTGTAATATATAAATTAACTATCATAACTTATCATTGAACATACTAAATTCGTCATAACATAATAATATTTTGTTTAGTGATGTGGATCTATTATTTTTATACTCTTTCACTTAGAAGCCTGACAAAAATTCTTACAGCTTGTTATTCTAGAAGCCTTGATAGGAGTCGCACCTTGCATCAATGATTCCTTTTTCTTAGGACATCACCCGACGTACACTCCCCGCCCTCATCGAAATAACATATATATAGAAAACTCTCCGCCCTCGTGGGTTCTTGGTATACAAAAATCCATTAGTACCACATCACTTCACAGACAAGCATATCTCATCCATTCACTCAAATAACAGTATACACAGCATACATGGTATAATAACATAATTCCATATCGAAATGTCTACTCAAATTCTTTTGTAATTCGAAATTCACTTAATAGATCAAAACATCAACAAAAAGCAAACAAAGGATTGATCACAAAATTCCACCAAATTAATCCATTCTCCGCAACATCATAATTTTCCCATAATCTTGAAACATTAAATTATATTCATAACACAATATTAAATCAACACCTACCGATTTACTGTTTTGGCTAGAACTGAAATCCGTCCTTTATTTCTACTTACGCAATTAACAGAATACGAGACATGATAACATAATTCCTAAAGCCTCACAACATTCATCCATTTTCACAAGCAATAATGTATCAATATTAACTTTAAGGACAGAATTACCTATCAATTAAGCTTTATACAAACTTAAAAATCCCCTAGCTTTCCTCTTCTTCTCCTTCTTCTTCTTCCCGCTGGCTGCGGCTACAGCTACTGCTGGTTGCCGCTGCTGCCTTGCGCTCGGCGGAAAAGGCAGAACGAACAGAGGCACGAGCGAGCGAAACGGAGAGAGAGAGGGGAAATTCCCTTTCTCTCACCTGGCGCGGCGACACGCGGAAGAAGCAGAGAAAGGCGGTTCCGCCGCTGATCCAATCTGATTAATGGAACAATTGCAATTTAGTCCCTCTGTTTCCAACCTCTTATAAATAGGTCCAAAATCATTTTTTCACGTCCAAAATTCTTCATTTTTTGTCCAAATCGGTTTTAATTTTTAAGCCTCAAATCAAATTATAATTCACTTTCTCTTATCTTCAAATTAGATTTTAGGATATCACAATTCTCCCCACCTTATAGAAATTTTGTCCTCGAAATTTATAACTACTATCTTTCAATACAGAGCTGAATTTATTCTTGTCCATTTTTTATGTTTGAGATACATCTCAATTATCTCTTATATCAGCACATAAATAGAGGATTCTAGCATCTTCCACACCTCAAAAATGGAGAAATAAAATATATAGAACCATCTCTGAATTCAGCAGATTGTTTACACATCCTGAGAAAAACTTCCAAATGTGGCAAATTATCAGATCATGTCAAGGACATAAACAGAACAAGAAACACTTGTCCCAGGCAATAAGAAATATCATTTCAGCAATAATCACAATCATCTGTACAATCAAAATCTCATACAGTCACATCATTTATACTCATTTGTATTACCAAAATATCATCTGCATTACAAATTAACAAAAACATCACATATTACATCTTAATTGTCACTCTTCCGCTTATAAGTAATTCCCTTGCTTTACTTACAAGTAGATTTGATGTTACAATCTCTGAATCTTCTACTAATTTATCAAACTCTGCATACTGCTGTGCTTTTAATGTATCCTGTATTGATCCAGGCAAACCTTCAATATACAGTCGACACTTCTCATTCTCGGCCAACTTGTCCTTTCCTTCCTGTCGGATTCTGTTTTCAAACTTGATCTTATATTTCTCTATCAGCATTAAATCTTTATCCGTCATCTCAAAATTGTCTTCTATTCCTAATTCATCAATCACAGAAACTGTCAGTAAAATTTTCATACTTATTCTGCTTAGAATATTTCATCAATTTCAACTTCCAAAGTGATATTTCTTTGAATTATACACAATCTTTTCTAAACTTTTCATACACAGTGATTAATGAGTGCAATCCATTATATCTACCCACATCCTCCACATAAGATCACAACTGCTCTGATACCACCTGTGACGTCCCCGTTTCCCGGACGCCAGAAAAGTAATATTCTTTTCATTTTTTTTTACACAAATCTCAACTCAAATTCTTAAATATCATAACTATATCACAAAATTACCTTCAACCTCTCTTCCCTTGTCCCGTGATCCTTCTAGTGCCACCGTGGCAGGAGTCTGTTAATACAGACCCAATAGAAAAAACGGTATCCAAAATAACAATAATCAATTCAATACTGCATACAGATTGAATACACGCATTAGAATCAAACCAGAATTAAAATCAATCTCTACTACAACAAATCCAATATGCAAAATACTCTTTAAAATATTATCCTTTAATATCAATATCATAATTATCTTTACTTATTATTATTATATCTCTAGGCCCCAAGTTTCTCAGCCAATCACCACAAATGCCACAATCATTTCTCATCAGCCCAAAAGGGCTTTGGACGTCGTCGCGCCAAATCAAGCTCGAGCTAGCATGTGTGATCGCTTGTGAGAAACCTGCCTTACTCATCATCGCCTTTAAATCATGAATGCAAATATCATCTTATTACTCATAATAATATTACATACTATATCATAATCTTAACGGCATAATATCAATTGTAATATATAAATTAACTATCATAACTTATCATTGAACATATTGAATTCGTCACAACATAATAATATTTTGTTTAGTGACGTGAATCTATTATTTTCATACTCTTTCACTTAGAAGTCTGACAAAAGTTCTTACAGCTTGTTATTCTAGAAGCCTTGATAGGAGTCGCACCTTGCATCAATGATTCCTTTTTCTTAGGACATCACCCGACGTACACTCCCCGCCCTCATCGAAATAACATATATATAGGAAACTCTCCTCCCTCGTCGGTTCTTGGCATACAAAAATCCATTAGTACCACATCACTTCACAGACAAGCATATCTCATCCATTCACTCAAATAACAGTATACACAGCATATATGGTATAATAACATAATTCCATATCGAAATATCTACTCAAATTCTTTTGTAATTCGAAATTCACTTAATAGATCAAAACATCAACAAAAAGCAAACAAAGGATTGATCACAAAATTACACCAAATTAATCCATTCTCCGCAACATCATAATTTTCCTATAATCTTGAAACATTAAATTATATTCATAACACAATATTAAATCAACACCTACCAATTTACTGTTTTTGGCTAGACCTGAAATCCATCCTTTATTTCTGCTTACGCAATTAACAGAATACGAGACATGATAACATAATTCCTAAAGCCTCACAACATTCATCCATTTTCACAAGCAATAATGTATCAATATTAACTTTAAGGACGAGATTACCTATCAATTAAGCTTTATACAAACTTAAAAATCCCCTAGCTTTCCTCATCTTCTCCTTCTTCTTCTTCCCGCTGGCTGCGGCTACAGCTACTGCTGGTTGCCGCTGCTGCCTTGCGCTCGGCGGAAAGGGCGGAACGAACAGAGGCACGGGCGTGCGAAACGGAGAGAGAGAGAGGGGAAATTCCCTTTCTCTCACCTGGCGCGGCGACACGCGGAAGAAGCGAATTCACTTTCTCTTATCTTCAAATCAGATTTCAGGATATCACAGCTAACCCCGGGGTAAGTTGTCATGACGAACGGTCAACTCTAGGCTATACCACATACTGTAGACGACAAGGGAATGGCTCAGCTCCCATCCCCTGATAAGCTTATTGTAGCGAAGAGCCTCCCTCCAGCGAAACCATGGCACACATAAAGGAACTCATGCCGGGGCCTGCACTAGGGAAAGAAGACTAGACCCATCAAAGCAACATACCTTCCATGTCGACACTGGGGGGTGAGAAAGAATAGGGAAAGGATAGAGAGGCGAATGGGGAAGGTGAGAAAGAGATCGATTAGGAGGTGGACTGTGAGGTAGAATGGGAAAAAGTCCCATTCTATTTGACTAAGGGAAAATATTTGGTTAGTGCATTGCCTTATGTTTGGAGTGAGATGAAGAAGTGTTTCACCGACGTGGATGGGGATCGAATAGAGGTTCTCTGTCGCATGGCCACTTTCGAAGCAAAGTTCCAAGTGGTGGTGGAGAAGACTAAGGAGAAGCTCCCAGCTATGGACCTTATTACAGCAGAGTTGAAGGAGATGGCCACCAGTCTGGAGCGGTCGGTGGGGGGAGATGGCCATAGTGCAAGTCTAGCCAAACGACCTTTTCAAGGCGCTCAACATCACGCCAAGGTGCTTCGACCTGGAGCCCCAAAAGGATAGGGTAGAGCTGTCCGCCAAGCTGGTGAATGAGAGGGTGGAGACTTGTGAGGCAGAGTGCAAAAGGTGGCCACAGAGTGAGCAGTTGCAAAGGAATGCCATGCGAAGGTCCTTGTTGAATCCGTGCCTCAAACCAATGAGTGCAAGTGAAGCTTACTCTCTAGATTGCATCCCACAGAGAGTCAGCAAAGAAAATGCAAGAGGAGAGCCAGCAGCTCACCAAGGCTATGAAGGCCGTAAAGGAGGAGGGGGACACTATCTAGAGGAGAGGCGAGGCAACTTGCCAAGTAAACATCGCATTGAATGCTGAGGTCAGTGTGATGAAGCAACAGAATAAAATGCTGCTAGCAAAGAACACGATCCTTCGGTTGGCTATCAGCTATAACCGAGAATGGGTGAGCTAAAGGGTCATGGACATTGGGTAGACTGTGTCCTGGGCTATGGAGAACCCCCATTTACCCAGTTGGAAAGTCAAAATGGATGCAATTTGCTTATGATGCCATGCTTCTCTAGTGGAAGCAGGCCAGCTCTCAAAGATGGATTTGCGTCGTTCGACAATCTTGCTCTTCACTGGCCCAAAAGAGTCAGACCAATTCTTTCGCAGGATCTATTAGTTAGTGCAGAATGCTGCCAGCTCTAGTGCCTTCCATGAAGAGTATGTGCCAATTCACGTGAAGGGGATGCTGCCAGGAAAGCAACAATAGGGGCCAACGTAACAGAGCCATTTTTGTCCTTTTTGCTCATGGCTTTTGTAGTTTGTTTTTTTTTTTTTAACTTGCAAGAGGCTAATGTAAAATGCAATACATTCTTTATTTTGGAATAAAATGTACCTTATACTTTTTTGCACGTCCCATGTTGCATGTTAGTTTTTTTTTTGTGTGTTCCTGGAATGCACAAGATTTGTTGTCCGTTGGATGCCACGAATCTTTATTGAGTGTGATTGCCTATGATTTATCTAAGCGTTGGACCGTACTTCATTGAGGGGGAATGCAATATAGGGAGTTGTAGGAGCCTTGAGCAGGATGGACCGTCAGAGCCATCTGTCCATCCCTTGTAGAAGAGTCAGTGGTAAATGACATAAGGCATCAAGGCGTACATGGACTTAGGTTTGTTCCCCGTTGGATGTATTGATGAGAGTACGGTGCGTTCGTACACGGTAGGTGTGGTGTGACCGCTTGCTTGTGACTTGCAACTATTCATTTACTTCTATTCTTCTTCATTCGATGATAACCCTTCTACAAATAGATGACGAAGAAGGCCAGGTCAGTGATGGGGTTATCAATGAAGCTCTTTAAAAAGTACGAAAACCATCATTGAAGCTTGATGGTGCTGCATGAAGTCTATAACGTCACCTCAGCACAGCAGTTTTTCTCCCATCTCAACTACATGGGGTGAATTGGAAAATTGGGTTGCTCATATCTTGCCACATTGGCTTAGGCACAGTAAGAAATAACTTGGTAGCCCATAATGTCAGAAGAACGCAGCTCAGTGGCATTGGTAAACATCTTTTCTCTATACGATTGATGTGACCTTTTACTTTAGTAGAGTAGGCACTTCCACCATCACCACACCGTCTCCAGAGCAGCTGCTAATTGAGCCCCATTCACCAATGAAGGGGAACGAGGCACAACCCTTTGTTCAAACCATTGCTGCCGACAAGGCCAAGGGTGAGACAAAAGCTTCCCTTGGCCCGTCCCTTGTTGGTCAACTGACTTGGTCTGGTGATGATCTGAGTGGCTAAGCTGCTGTCATACAAACAATTGTGATGCACTTGATTTATCTGTGCAAACAAGCACATTAGACCCAAGAAGCCTGGCAAGGTATGAGTTCGTAAGACATTTCATTTTAGAACATACACAACTTCATATTAATAATCAGATACATATTTTAAAGTAATCCTGAGAAGCCTTTGGCTTCATTCTTTTTGTCTCTAGCTTCCAAGTAATCCAAATTACCGAAAAACATATATCTACCAAACAAGATCTTTTCAAGTTCAGCTCTAAATTGAATTGAACTTGAAATGACAACAACATAGTTTGCGCTAGCTCAAACAATATACATAAATTCTCATATACATGCTTTGGGCTAGCTCTACTCAAATTTCAATCAAATCATCTAAACTTTGAGAACCTGCTCAAAATAATGGTAGAGTTGTGCAATGTGGTTCTTGGTAACAAGAACATATGTTGCACGTGGGTTTATATGATCATAAAAGCAATAATTGTAGCTTAGAAAAACGATAAAAGTTTGCAGCAGCAAGAACATTGGGAGACATGTTGAGGGTTTACAAGGGACACAGGACTCTTGTAGGGTGGGTGGGTGCTTACGATTGCCTCGACGGTCTCACAGAGGGATGAGGCAAGAAGTCGACCTCTAGGCTTCGGACTTGTACAGGGAACTTTGGACTTCTAAAATGGGTGTAGGACAAACATCCTTGTTGATCAACGTGATAGGCAGAGACATTATAGTGTGAAAGTTCATCCCTAGGCCGACATGAATTATATCAAGGTTTCAATAGAGTGAGTCAACGAGTTCAGCACAAAGCCTATCATCTTGGCCTTAGGGTTAAAGGAAGAAAGAAATACTTCAAGGTGGACGAATCGGGTCAGAAATGGGGTGGAACGGGAGTAATCCCATATATTAAACTCGATGGATTAGATGTCAGCATTGCGCAAACAAATACAAACCAGGGTAGTAATAACAAATGCAGGCTCTAACATCAAGCTAGATGGATCCGGTCTAGCAATGGGAGGGAGTGTAAAACGGCAAAAGCATTGAGGAAAAATTATTTGATTTGAGCAGCGCCACATCACCCGTGAGGTGCCCGAGTAGTGTGTGCGCAAAGGCCTTGCGCGCAGCGCCACGGGCGTAACGGTGATAAAAATCTGTTTCGCGTCATTTTCTCGCCGTTTCATGTCATCTTTTCATATTATTGCAAAATGTTTTTTGTAGAATATGTTTTGCTTGATATACATTCATATACAAACTTCACCAAAGTGAAACAAAATCAATGCACATATAAATACAATATATTTTTGACTTTGTATTAACTTTGTTTCACTTTATATTCACTTTGGTGAACTTTGTGTATGAATGTACATCAAGCAAAACGTATTCTACAAAAAAACTTTTACAAAAATATGAAAAAATGACATGAAACGGTGAGAAAACGATGTGAAACAGCGGTTTCTCATCGTTGCGCGCGTGGCGCTGCGCGCCGGGCCTGCGCGCACATGCGGCTCTCTGATTCGGCGCCTCACAGGTGACGAAGCACGCTGCCTGCACCAAATAAGGGTTCGTTGAGGGGAGTGAATCCAAACAAATTGATGATGCGTTTATGTACATGCTACTGAATTGAGAGTTGCAGCAAATATATCATTTGGGAGAAAACACAGACAACAAATGATCAAATGCAAAATTTAATAAACCATCCAAGTTGTCTATGGATCAGATGATAAATTACACTTGAACAAAGAACACATTCCAGGCCAGATCATATCTGGTAATTGCTTATTTGCATAAGCATTCGAACCTGGTGTTCTCTGGTCACTAGTGGAACAAAATTGATGGGCATGGTGATTTTACTAAGGTATTCCATGCATTCGCTATCAGTGCTGCCGTATATCTCGAATTTTGCTGCAGCAGTTCTCAGCCAGCTTTTTTCCATCATCGCAAATGGCTGTCAATCATTGTTGCTCGAGTGTACTACTATCGCCTTAATAATCTGTTCGTACTGATGTTCATGTGGGTAAACATATTTCAATATATGCTGTCCCATTGCTCCTTTGATTTCATTTACAGCTGAACAGTCACCAACTCATACGTTACATGAACTGAGATAACCACTGCTTACACATATCAAGTACAGGTAGTGCATTCGCATGCAAGGCCTGCAAAACAAATGATAAAGTTTGGCTTCATTAGATTGCACAAGGCAATAAACGAGCTGATAATTAAGGGAGACACTTGTAAATAAATGTGTTTAATTTTATCAAATTAAGAAATAAAGGGAAAAATTTAGCAGCTAATGTTTTTTTTAAAATTTTTTTTAATAGGAATTTAGCAACTTATGTTAGTCATGTACGAGGTACATATATTTTTAGGGCAAATTATACCCAGGTCTCTGAATTTAACACTTAATAACGCTCAGATTCTTTAGAATTACCATTTTACCCCTGCCCCTCTCTCTCCAGCTGAGCCCGCGCGCGGCGCGACCGCTCGTGCCCAGGATCAAGAGGAGAGAGAGAGAGAGAGGCGGCCTCTCTCTCCTCCCGATCCCGCGCACGCCCGCTGGTTGCACGACACGCCAGCTCGACCCTCCGGCAGCCGCGCGGACCCCGCGCGTGCGCGGGACGGGAGGAGAGCGAGAGGGGCAAGGGTAAAATAGTAACTTTAAAAAATTTTAATAATAAAAAAATAAAAAAAGAATTCATTTGATAATTTATTAAAACTCAGGGACCCGATGTTATAATTTAAAAAACGTGGACCTGCGCGTTATTAAGTGTTAAACTCAGGGACCTGGCTGTAATTTGCCCTATATTTTATTTGTCCATGCTTGTAATGCTTCCATGTGGAAACCATATGAGTTCTTTGTTTAATGCCATCATTAATGAGACTGAAGATGGTGTCCTACAATTAATAGAGCCATTAACACAACAAGCATCCTAATTAACTAGAACACCATAGCGTATGTACATTGTATCATTCAAACTCCATTGAAGAATAATCAATAACTTTAACAAAAGGACTAAAGTTTTTTCTCGCTTTAAGATTTACACTTTGCCATTTCCATCGCAGTGGACAACTATCAATATTACAGTTGCATGGAAAATCTACTTCAAGACTCTCACTACTATTCACTGTGAACTAAATTTGCACAATACCATTTCATGTGAATAGTAACTACACATTCTGCACTTCTATTCAACAAGGAAAGTAATCGCATCATTAAAAATCAACAATGATTTTATTTTTTCCTGTATAACAAGGTTGATATTCAAATCCTAACGTGGACTGGAAACCATAAAACAAGAGATTAAGCCTAAGTGATTTATTCCTTAACCTGCTTCAGGTGACTTCACAGTCTCCGCTTGAAGGATGGCTCAAGGGCCTAAAACCGGTCATGTAAATTTTGCCTCTTTCGATGAGTATCGCATGATCTTTCCACAGCACCTCTTTCTTGTTCTCAAACTCCACATTCTTTTGCTTCGCTAGCACATTCACAGTGTAGATTCAACAATGTAAGACTTTTACCTTCCTTTTCATCACATCAAAGAGTAAACAGATTTTTCTCATATACATTCCCAACAGATATAATTTTATTTGCTCAAAATTTGCGGCATTATCATTAGGGCATCCTCCTAGTTACTTGCGGGATCTAGTTTCTTCATTCACTTAATTCAAATGTGATGCTTGTGAATTTGATAAGAATTCTTGAGTCTTCTTCCCCACTACTACCAGCCCTTGTAGCATGTTCCCAAGGAAGCATTGATGCCTCACACGTCACAACATATCGGTGTCACACACATTTTGGGATATAGACATTGGGGAGCAGAAAGGTGCAACATCAAAAAGCCACATGACACGTCCAACAACAACAACAACCAAATTTTTATCCTACTAGGTGGGGTCGGCCACACAAGTCCTTTGTTTTCATTGTACTCTATCAATTAAATTCTCATTTAGCTCTAAGTGTGTAAAATCATTTCTTATTTCTTCTCATGCCTATTTTGGTCTCCTCTTCCTCTTTTACATAACCAAAATAGGCATGACAAGAAGCTATAATAAATGATCTTACACACTCAGAGCTAAATGAGAATTCAACTGATAAAGTGCAATGAAAACAAAGGACTCATGTGGCCGACCTTACTGGAGTCTCAATCAACCTACGATTTATTTTGGTCTCTTCCTCTTTTTATATGAGAAAGGTCCAATAACTCAACTTTCCTTACTAGAGTCTTAATCGGCCTACGATTTATGTGTCCAAATCATCTAAGCCAATTCTCTTTAAATTTATCCTTAATTGATGCTACTCCAATTTTCTTATGAATTACTCATTTCTCATTCTATCTTTTAGTGCAAATATTTCTTTTTTGTAGGCCAATATTCAACACTATATATCATCGCTAGTCTTACTACTATTCTATAAAATTTGACTTTAAGTTTGAGTGAGTTTTTTGATCACATAACACATTAGATGCAATTCTTCGTTTTATCCATCCTACTTAGATCCTGCTAGTGATATAATTATTATTTATTATTATTTTGTATTATTGATCCAAGATATTTAGGGCCTACTCTTCTTGATAATTTGATCACCAATTTTAACATCACGAATATAAGTGCTTCTTTCTTGACAAAATATGTAATTCAATTTTGACCTACTAAAATGAAAATATTTAGATTCTAAAGCATCTCTTCATAACTTGAATTTTGCCTTGGCTTCATCTATATTCATATCAATAAGGAGAATATTTGTGAAAAGTATCAAAAAAAAAATTTCTCCACATGGCATGTCCAAATGAAAAAGAAATAAATAAAATCTAAAGAACACTGTTGCCTGATATAGCAAAAAACTTAGGATGCTTTTGGGATATTCATAAAGACAGGTGACACCAAGTTATTATAGTTCCTCCAAAATATTTATTTACAAAACTTCCACTTTCTAATTAAACACTATCACCGTCTTCAACCCCCCAACCTTCACACAACTAGAAGGCCCAAGACGAAGCAACCCAAATCACCATGGCAACTCTCCTCGCATGACAATACTCCTCGAGCTTGTGGCTCCTTTATAATTGATAACACTATTATTCCAAGTCAAATATTTTGTTTATAACTCAATTCTATTTTGTGGTTAATTGTGCAAGAATTTAAGCTATGTGCTTCTATGATAATGAGCAATAGTTATTCCAAATTATACCATCACATAGGTAGTTATCGTTTAATTACTTAAGTCTTCTTTCTTTTATTATTTGTTTCTATGCAACATTTGTTTCATGCTTCATGTAGTTTTTAAATATGAATTGTTACATGCATTGTTAAACATTTAATTTGAGTTATTATATTATTTGTCATGCTTTGTAGTTCTTATGCCATGTTGTTTTAGAAACTTATCGTGTAGCTAAGTTGTGCTGTATCTAAGTGTCTTATGTTCCCTTTGAGTTGGTCTATTATAATATCCGAGGACCTAGTCCTATGTTTACTCATTTTAGCTTTAGGTACTATCACTTTATTTTATTGAAAGATCTTGTCACTTCTATTGATAATCACATTCGAGTTATTTGGTTATACCTTTCAATTTGTCATATGAAGCGTTTTCTCCCTTCAATTTTTTTATTATAATAAAATAAAAATATATTTTCATATCTCCATCAAAACTTGCTTGCATAATAATGACACTTGTGACTTCCACTCATTTTGTTTTGACAACAATATTATTCATCGAACAAATTGTGTTTCCACATCCTTGCAAAATGGTATTATTGAGCACAAAAAATTATCTTCTTGATGTCACACGATGACATTGATGTTTCAGATGCATGTCGCATGTCATTTTTGCAAGTGCCTATCTAATAGCTTGTTTTCATATTAATTGAGTCCGCTTCTACTCTAGGAAAAGTTATTTGAAGTTTTCGTGTATATTTATGAAAACTAGTTTTCTCTGTTGATCTTGGCAGGTATTTCTGCTTTCTTCATCCCCTTTGTTTAGGATTTGACAAGTTAGCTCCTCATTTTTTTGTTGTACCTTCCTAGGCTATTTTAGCACTTATAAAGGTTAAAATTGTTGTGATCCACTACTAAATGCTTACATACCTCCGGATATATCACTTTCTTGAGACTTCCTATTTATTTTGAACACTTGCTTTTCTTTAGAGGTTCCATTTCCTCTTATTGCTCATATTCTTTTTGCCTGTCCATTACAGATTACAAACTATGAAAACGTACTTACCTACCAATTGATCAACAACCTCAATTGATTCATTCTCAAAATCACCCGAAAATTAAGAGCACTGGTACCATAGGTTATGATTTATCCATTGCTCTCCACAAAGGTAAGCATAGATGTACTGACCATCCTCTTTACACCTTTATGTCATTTGAATAGCTGTCCTTTTCAACAATTTGCTTTGTTGATCTCTATTGTGTTCATTCCAAAATCTTCCCAACAAGCTCTATTAGACCCAAATTGGAAACAAACAATGGATTGTTAAACTTCCGTTCATATCAATTGATCAATTCTAGATTTAGTTCCTCAACCTAGTGTAAATCCTAGTTATTACATAATGGCCTTCACAACTAGATTCAATAATGATGCGTATTTTGAGAATTATAAGGTGCGACTGGTTGCATAAGGTCACACTTTGTTATATGAGGTTGATTTGGCTGATATCAGATCTAATAATCCAATCTTTCTTACCAGAGCTTCTATCGGCCTACAATTTATATATTCAAACCATCTAAGCCGACTCACTCTGAGCTTATCTTCAATTAAAGTCACTCCAACCTTCTCACAAATATACTCATTTCTCATTTTATCCTTTCACGTATACTTGACTCTTCCACTTTAGCATCCTCATTTCTCTGATATTTATCTTATTTGCGTGTTTCTATTTTGTAGGCCAACATTCAGCACTATATAATATCATATTGGCTTTACAACAGTTCTATAAAAATTATCTTTAAGTCTGAGTAAAATTTTTCTATTACACAATACGCCAGATGCATTCCCCTCACGTTATCCATCTTGCTTAAATCCTGCTAATAATATCATCTATTTCACCGTTATTCTGTATGATTGATCTAATTAACGCATCGTTACCGGGTCCCAAGTTTAGGATGAGAAATATGGAGGGTTGCATTAGGCTGCCGACAACTAGCATAAAACTTGCAGAACAAACATGACATAAATTCTTTAAATTTTAATACATGATTAAAAATATTAACTCAAAGTATTTTGTAGCATGAGTTGCAACAAAGAATGATTCAATATTTAACTTGTATCTATCAAAAAAAAAAAAAAACTTGTCTAAGCTTTAATATGTGTCCTTGAGAAACACTATGATAGCTGATGGTTCAACTTGGGAAGTGCAAAAGTCTTGTGTCAATTCACAAGAACTATGTAAAATCCACAGGATATTAAATTAATAAATACAAATTTTAGTAAAATACAAATGTGAGAAAGTTTTATATAAAAAATTGAGTTCACAATTCTTTCAAAATATTTGTTGAGAAGAAAATTTCTATTGCTGATTGGAGGTGTTGATATACCATGGTAAAGATCAATTTTCACAAGCAATTCATTATGAGAAATAGTAAATTGAAATTTGACTTAAAGCTTTGTTTGGAAATACTCAACATGACAAAGCCATGGGTTAACAAAGAGAAATCTTTCCACCAAATCAAAGGATTCTCCTAAGGAAATCTTAAAGTAGGAAAATAGATAGTTGACAAGCATTGTTAACATCTAAGGTGGCAGAAGTGAAAAAGGCTCCTCTTCACTCCATGTTGAATAGCATTTATAGTAATCTCGGAGAAACCAATAGTGTCTTCCTGGAGAAGGATCATTCCATCCACATACAGATAGTGCCATAGTAATTTGTGATTGTGCTTGCATTATGGCATGCGGTTATATAAAAGCCTCCTACTAATGACATATGATGATGCTAGGGAGTAATGCCTTTTATTACTGCATATTTGGCTTTAAGATTAATAAAGTTCAACTGAAAATTTTGTTTGAATGTCTCAAAATCAATCAATTTTGAGTTGAGTTCACTCAAAATGAAAATCAACATGAGTTTGAGTTGAGCATCATAGATTAAATAATGTGCGCTGAACTGAATCAAAGTCTACGGTCATTTAATAATGGCAAATGTTTCAAAGGACAAGATTTACTGTTTGGAAGATTGCAAATCTAATGGTAACTTCAACACAAGTGTAAACAAATGCATTTTCCAATTGTCCAAAAACCAAAGATAATCATGAAGTTGAGATAGAGGAATCACCTACTCGGGAATGACAGAAGCAAGGGGCTGAGATGAACACAAAAAAAACTGAACATCAATTTAGGTTGTTCGATATGATAAGCCTTGATTTATTGCTAGGTGTAGTGGCTGGGAAACTCGACAATATGCCCGAGTTTCATTCTATATTTGCATGGTACAAATTGAAGATTCATTATAAGATCTAGATATATTTGGCAAATTAAGAGATCATATTTTGGAAAATTATTATTTTTGTTTATTTCTTGTTTTCCTTAAAATATTTGTTATATATTTTCATACAACTGTTTCTATGTTAGCTATTATCAGTGCAATTGGGGTCTTTATAATGAGGCTTAAATTCAGATGAATGAATTGATATCCCTCTAAAGGGAAGGGTGTGGTAATTGCAAAAGTTTAATATAGTGTGGACTTTCTAACGTAAGTGCTTAATTCTTAATATGATGACAACATCCATTTAATTACAACAATTTTTGGTAAATTGTTTTGATTGGTGTCATGAAAGCAATTGAAGAAACAAATTTTGAGAAAAACATTATAAGATGAAGGCGTCAATCCCACTTAGAAGCAATAAAAAATATCTCTATTTTTTATTCTAGAATTATTATAAAGCACCTGTTTAGTCCTTAACTGATGTATAATGCTAAAAAAATTCTTTAAACTGAGTTTTAAGACATATTTGACCAAGACTTTGCCTATCTGATCCTTTTCATTTTCGGCTGATACTATTTTTGTTGAAACAATGTGGGATCCTAGACCCGCCTCCATCCATGTGACATTAAAGAGGATGAACCTTGTGTATCACGTAGAATTCTTGCTGCTTACAGGATCATTTAGAAATCTTCTCTACACTCTCATTAGATTCTAGGTATGCTTGCTATACCTCAGCTATCCAATCTCCTGATAGGAGTCCCAAAATATCTTCCCGTGCTTTGATAAGGGAAAAGAGGCCCATTAGTCTTTCAACAAGGACATTGTGGGATTAGCAGTCCGACTTTAACACAACCTTCCTAAAGCGAAAGCCACCTCCAAGCCTTGCTTTGTAACTCACATTTTTGGCTCTAGAATGGAAAGTCTTTAAATTTTTTACCATAACCACCCAAAAAAGGCTCTTGAGTCAAAGGATCCACATACGTCTAATAAGCCTGAGCACCGACAAGCCACAACGTCCACATTGATTTCAATCTATCCTTCCAGTTTACTTCATTTATAACATTTATTGTAATCTACTTTAACTAATCTTCTGAATCCAACCACAAATCCACCTTACTCCTCCATGTCCATGACATATAGATAGTAGTCGCAAAGTAAATCTTCCAATCTTTGCCAAACTAGTATTGCCTTCCTGAGCTTAACATCAAGTTGGAATTGTTGTGAAGCAGATCTAGCTTCTCTAGCCCATCAAAATAAAGACAAACTCTTGCTTCTCTAGCTCAGAGAACAACCCCCACCATCTTAGTGCCAACAATCTCCACCATCTCGCCTCCTGCTCAATATCCTCTCCAACTTCAATGACACCTGATGAGGCCATTTTCTCTACCAACATTACATCAAAAAATGCACCTAAAGTGATGCGGGACAGATGAATGAAAATGCAATTTTAGAGATCAGCAAATTTGCATAGCAGATTAATCACAAACCAATAAAGAAACTTTAGAATTTAATTTTGTGATGACTAAGAAAAAATTAACCCGCAAAAATAATCCTTCAAAATTTTAAATAAATAAGATCTAAATTGATTGAAAAATTACCAACTTAGACTATAGCTCAATTTTGATTTTAAAAAATTAAACAAGGTAGAAGAAAATTCAAGTTCTCATAACAAGTAACTAATAATGATTAATTCACTCAATAATGATAAGTCGCATAGTGAAGCAATTTCGAGCGAAATCAAGATCAACAAATAAAACCACAGTAGTCAATTATTCATATCATGTAATTCGCTGAAATTCGTACTTGAGTTGCAGAATTTTAAGTACTCAGAAATAAGTGTTATGGAGAAATAAGGCTTGGTTGTATTGTCTAGTGAGATGTGAGACCTTAATTATAAATGCTTAGTCAATTAAGGTAAAGCAAGCTCTAATGCGGTGAGACTAGCCCTGCACGACGATTG
Organism: Apostasia ramifera; assembly: GCA_019297695.1. Taxonomy (NCBI): domain Eukaryota; kingdom Viridiplantae; phylum Streptophyta; class Magnoliopsida; order Asparagales; family Orchidaceae; genus Apostasia; species Apostasia ramifera. The sequence goes on along the minus strand of JAEMOT010001800.1, from coordinate 383,790 downwards.
AGGCAGATGGAGCCAAGCAATAGGGTTGGCTTGACAAGGTGGTGGCTTGATGGGGCAGATTTAATGAGTTGGCGTGGCAGGTTTGCACAAGCTTGGTGAGCCTCCCGGGGAGTACGATTGGTAGCATGGACGAAACAAAGGGGCCGACGTGCTCGCCAACTTATGGGGTTGACAATGCAATGGGTAGAATCAGTGCAAGTGAGATGTACGCAAAACAATAAGTTGCGAATGACGATTAAACGAATGGCGAGTGCAGTGAAATGAATGCTAAGAGGGAGCGAAAGGGGACAGAATCGAATTTGGAGAAAGTGAGCTTGAGAGGTCAGATTTAGGGAATCTCACCCAAGGCTTAAGCCCTTCCATATCCAGTATATCGATTCAATTCAAAATTAAACAATCCCAAGGGAGAAGGCAAGAATTTTCATTCAACATTAAAAAAAACAATATATATAAACCTTCATAGAACTGACTCAATAAAGCAAAAACTACATAATGACATAATTTTCTCACAAATAAAGAAATACTAAACATTATTCTTATAAGAATCACATACTAGCAAATAAAATAACTGAAAAAAAATCATCCCGAAACTAAAATATCTTTCAATCAAATCAATAAAATAAGAAAATATTCAATCAACTAAATCTACGTTCCATCAACCTCTACACAGTCAGCAATCTGCAGCATCCATCTTCCAAAATTTGTCCTATTCATTAGTTGATCAAGATTAAAATAATGCGGCAAAATCTCAACCGTCAACGACAAACTCTGTCAGGAATAAATCGATGGTCGATCGTGTATCTCAATCATAAAGCTGCTCAATTAGAGCCATGCGTGCATATTGTGTAATGGGTTTGGAGTCATGTGACGGGTGCTGTCCTCGACTAAAATTTAGTAAGGACGAGTGTTGTGCCTAAGGTGAGTACTCAAAGGTGCTATCGAAAAGGGTAAAAGGAACTTGGTATCTATTCAACTCCTCTTATGAGTGTCCTGTGCATGCTTTATGACTACTCATCTCCCATGCCTCTCTGTGGAAATTTTACATCTCTTTACACCTAGTAATTAAGACAATATATGCATCAGAACATGTGTTCTTGCTCCTGACAAGACATCTCATGGGTCCCTTTGGCAACGGTGTTTCTTGTTTCCATAAAATAAACTTTAATTTGATAGCTTAAGGGGGAGTGTTAAGAAATATTTTGGAAATCCCAAGAATTTTCCTTAAATATTGAAAATATTTATGGCAATAAATTCTCTACTATTTTGTTTAGTAATCACAAACTCATATATATATATAAAGGAGGAATTTATCCTATTTCCTAGTTAACCAATTTCCTTGTTTACTTTCCTCCTATATTATAAATAACAAGTTTCTTTTCATATTAATTGTATGCCAAACAATTCTATTATTACAATTCCAATATTCAAAGACAAAAATAAGTGTTTTTCACACTTTCTTGAGAATGTAAGAATCCCAATAGTTGACCACCCTTTTATGCAACTTTCCGCCATTTCATTAACATTTCAAACTATTTTCTTTTCCACATTCTACTCATTCCTTTCGGCTTTATAAAAAATGAACACATGCGTTCACCCACAGGATCTATGATGCACTCAATATGCATGCACATGCAGCTTGCTGGTGGTAGGAGCCTACTTTGCGTATTACATAAAAACTGTCAACGTTAGGAGACAGATTCATAATAAGGTCCACAAAATTAGATGATAAGGTAAAAGCACACATACTTGATGAGCAACATATTGTACGTCAGCAACACTACCACTTCGGGATGCTACTTGGAAGGCACTTTTCAAACGACCACAAACTACACAAGCAAGTACTTTCCTGTTGAGGTCCACCAAAACAAAAATTACTTTCCTGTTGAGAATTACAAACTGACTATAATTCAAAGGACATAAAATAACGTGAAGTAACTTGAGATTCAGCAGAAAAGAAACGATAAAATAGGAATGTTTAAACATAAAATTAGCATATACAGAAGAAATATGCCTTGCACACCCATTTAACTCAAATAGAATATAAGTTCACTCAGGAGGTGTAGAAGTTCAGGCAAACTCGATGATATATCAAAAACTATTCCAAGTGTCAAGAAGCTATAGATGATGCTGAAATCAGAGTTCAACAGTGGCAAGGCCTCGGTGAGGTTAAATTAACTTCATACATTGCGCGTGTTTCAGGTTCCAAATTTTGCATATAAATGACTTAGTGAGGCTTTATTGGATTTGAATCATTTAAGCAATTTGAGAAGTAATTTAGTTTTGGTAGTGCCATTATTAAGGTATACAGATAACGAAAAAAGGTACTGTAACAGAGATTCCAAAAAAGTAAGGCCAAATTTCTCACATTTATTTCTTGCGAACAACATATCGTATTTTTTGTCCATCCAAAGCAATTATCAATGAGCTTTGCCACAAAATTTCATATTAAAGCACATTATAAAATGATTTTAAAATTACACTTGCAAAATAAAAATTGATAGGGCATTCCCAACAACACTACTGAGAATTTGAATGAAAGATTAATGTTGGAAACCACAGATAAACTCTTGTTATGATATGAAAGGTAAATCAATGAATTAAAATACTGCCAAGTTCGCACAATTCACTACCATATCTGTAGCAGCTAAGAAAAAGAGCGTGACATCATATAGCAGCAAGTACCTGTGATTGCTGATTAACATATCTATGAGACGATCAGGTCGCTCCTTATGCTTGTTGGCATAAACGTTAATAGCCGCACCAAGAACCTATCAAAAGAGATATAACATGATGTCACATCTCAAACCATCATAGCCATTTAGCAATAGAAACGTGAAGCAGAACATGTATGGGCAAAAGGTATGAAGAAGATAAAAAGAAAGGAAAATAAAGAGAGGAGAAAGACGAGGAAGGGAATTTGAGAGTATTTTTATGCAATAATCCAAAACTACAAACTACAAAGATTTATGGCTATTTATAGAGTTTTAGCCCCCTAACAAACTAATGGACAGATACTACTAAAATAAAAAGATGAATATGAATAACAGGAAGTATAAGTACCAACTAAAAAGACAAATATGGCAAAGAATAGAAATTAAAAAAGGATAAATAATAAATCTTGATAATCTTGAAATACGTGAAAGATGGAGTAAATCTAAGACAAAATCAATATTGAAATCAGTCCAAGTGGAGTGCAATACGGGTACACATGTAAAGACAAGCATTTGTTTCTTTTCTTCAACCACCAAACACAGTGTCACAATCGTAAACATTTCTAGCAACATATTTTCACAAACTAGACTAGTAAAACCAATAAAAAATTAGGAAATAGTCTTGCAATACCATAATGAATAGTAAAGCCACACGAATGCATTTCCAAAATAAGATAACACCTAAATGCAGTGCTAGGAATGCATAGCCATGTCGATCTAAATAAATGATTATCCTAAAGAATGAAAATGACATGATAAAAATGATTCCCATTTTGAATATCACAAAAAATTTAACTAGGGTTGGAAACATATTCATCCTTTTTTTCAACACTAAGTCTTTGGAGTACACCAAACAAAGGCCACAACTTAATTTTTAACACTTTTGTTGATTTAGAAGATATGTATACACATACAACGAACGGAATTTCTTTTGAGATTGCACATATTTCAAAGCTAACTAAATCTAAAACAAAACAAACTACATTATTAACAAGTAATATCGTCATATCGAAGTGACTAAACAAATGCATAAAATTCTCTCTTGTAGATAGTTTGGCTTCAGATAATTATTTATTGGATACACTTCCTCAAAAGTCCACCTATGCTTATTTGAAAACTATCACAAACAATCTAGAAACTTTAAAATTTTCTACAATCATGATGCATAAGACCACATTCTTAAATTGATTTTGCCTAAACTCTTTTAAGGATCAAGTAGCAAAACAAATCCATGTAAAAATCTACATTTTTGTCAAAAACAAATCGAGCCAAAATAACATTAAAACCTCAAAGGAATCTTCTGTAAAAGGTAGTTAGTCTAATGAGACTATGTGCCTTTAGTATAGTTGATAGGCCTGAGCAACTTTTAATCGTTCTCACTTTTACGTGATTTATAATAATACCTTGAAATGATATAACAAATCCAATAAAAAGTACAATGGAATAAAAAATCACACTTTCTAGAATTAGCAAAATGTTATGCCTCTCTAAGTGCAAGAAAAACAAAATGAAAGTGACTTAAATGCGATTGTTAGATTGTCTATAAATCAAATTGTCATGAAAATAACAACAAAAAAATTGAATGAAATTTTGCAAAATATGGATTAGCACTCTCAAGAGTGTCATATGAGTGGTAGAAATCTCAAAAGGCATAACTAATTTAAAGAGGCCATCTCGGATTGTACATGCATCTACCCACTCATCTCATGACATAAATTTAATTTGATGATACTCACTTTTAAAGTCAATCTTTAATACCAACCAGAGCATGCAAACATGTCCAACATGTCCCTCAAATAAATTAAAAAAAAAGTCCCCCAACAAGGAATTAGAACCTATAATTGATTGTTCTTTATCTATTGATATGATTCTAAGCACATCTTCCAAGAACCATCTTTTAGGAAGTCAATAAAGCAAGTACAACACAAAGGCTTAAATAGGCTTAATAAAATCCTTCCCTAATAGTTTGCAGTCTTGGCTATTAAAATCTTCCCTTACCTAGGGGTTTATATTGCAAAGCAGATGCAGAAGAAGGGTCAATTGACATCTTGTAACTGGGTTGAGAGCATGGTGGATGTCCCCTCATAAATGGCAACTTGCTAGGAAGTTCAATAAGTATACCATCCAAAAGTTCAGTCAAAAGATCACTATACCATCCAAAAGTTCAGTCAAAAAATCACTTATTTCATAATTCACATAATAGGAGTACCTTATTTGGTGAATAATAACTAAAGATTGGTTTAACAACAATAACAAAAAAAGATTGGCCGGTGTTAATCGCTTCTCAAAATTCCTACTATTTAAAATGACGGTAACTCTTACTCACGGGAACATGAGGGGTGACCTCAACATTTAGTTCCAAGATACAAGCTTGGCAATAGGCGTAAAGTTTATTCTTAACCATGATTAGTCACATCTAAGTCATACAACTAAAGTCAACTACGATGAATTAGGTAATACGACTGTGCAATCCTTCACATATCTTGGATATGCTATAGAAAAAACATTTCAGATAATGATATCAACAACATAATGCAAGTGGTTGAAACAAAATACAATAGGAGTTTAATTTAACAAATAAAATCGTCTTTCAAGGAACTTGACAAACTCGTGATAAAAGTGTTATTTGTGGTTGAGTGATGAGAGATATATATTATCGACTACCAAAGTATACATTGTAGGAAACGGAGCATGCTTCTTCTTTTGTCTTATATGATTCATTCCTTTCTATGCTTAACATTGCCATTAAAAAACTAGATGTATGAATTTTACATTCTCCCTAAATTTCTTATTCTTTTGTTAACATACACAACTCTTTACATGGATTTTAATAGTCCTATTATTAAGGTGTCATTAAGCTTTGCATTTAGTTTATATCCTCAACTCATCCATCAACCTTGACATACCAACAAAACTTGAAATGCGGATAATGAACAAAATCTTGATTCCAAGATAGTATTGAAGTAATGATATTTAAGATTACTAAATAGTCATCATTTCATTTCTCGGAGTGCCAGAACAATGATGAATGCATTGTAGACATGTTTTACCTGATCCCAGTCTTCTTCATCAATAGTTCCCTTTATATTCCTTAGGAACTCAGTAAGTTGGCTACCCCTTTTCCTATCGGCAAGGGATGCTGCTACACCAGCATAGATATCAACCGCTACGAGATATTTGACATTAAGAACAAATGCATGCATCAGTTCAATAAACATAAAAATCCCAGAATACCAGCAAAAATGAGAATAATTTGCAAATCAAGAGGCATTATATCATAATGATACTACCAGGAAGGTTAAACTGATATATCACTTGAAAAGCCAAGTCAAAATGCCTCTCAGCAAGAGCTTCTGCAACAACACACCTCCTCCTACAAAGCAGTAGGTTAGTACAGGATTATAAGAAAATGTAAAAAAAAATGTATACAGCAACTAGACACCTAGAATTACCTTGGTAAGATTTATATTGTGAACAATGAATTTGGTAACTTCAACCAAGACTTTGAGCAAAGAATAGCAAATAGGCTACATTAAGAGAGTTGAATAGGAGAAACACAGTACACTCTAGCATTTTGCTTTAAACTGACATAATAGTTTAAAATCAAAAAGGTATTTACATAATTACTGTAACTCTTCAAAAACAGCATAAAAAATGCGTTATGAACATTGGGCAAACCACAAACATTGCTACATTTTTGGTTAGTTAAAATTGCTAATGACAACAATTTATTCATCAATAAAAGAATTGAGCACATCCTAATCTGCATAGACACTAAGCCGAATCATATTTATAGTCATGCAGTGTCCTCTTTAGTTATGCAAACACAACTACTAGTAGAGACAGAATTCAAAATTTATAATCAAGTATTTCATGAAGCACTGATAAACAAGAGTAGCTTAAGTATAGTTAGAGTACCATTTAGAATCGTTTAAAGCATGCAAATCTTTAAGGCAATAATGCTTGACATAAGTACAATCACTTCTTCTTCATTGCCATGTGGCCACACCAACCATTGTATTTTTTCAAATAACTTGCCAATATGTCCAATTCTTATTGGTTAACTAGCCTCTCCTATCAACTAACACGTGTTGTATTGGAAGAAGTTAAATTGGTTTAAATCTTCCTTTTTGATCAACCTGCCAAGGTTGAATTTATGTTGAGCCAACTACAATTACAATATTATCACTTTGAATATGGCAGATCGAAGGTCAATGGAGAAAGATGGAAAGCTTTAAGATGCTTGGCCAACGGGAATGAAATGAAATCACTTGCCTTAACTACTATGTTACATAAGGGAGAGGAAGGTTTGAATGCAAGAAAACAAAAAAAATCAAAAGAAAGCAAAGGATTTGAACATGAATTAAAAGTTGGAAAGAGATGCTGGACTTCCTCCAATTTTTCATCCAATCTGACATCACATGATGCTCTAGTGCTTTTTGCTAATTAATTTCACAAAAAAGAGCAATTTGTAAATTTCTAGAAACATTTGTGTCTGCATAAAGGGACACATCACGACCATAAATTCCTCCCCTTTGTTTCCTTTGACAAAGTCCATCCTTGCTTAATTATCATCTTCCTTCTTTTCAAATAGAACAAGCACTTTTAGCGATTCGAAGAAAGAAGGAATTCCGTGCATCCCCTCTGATTTTGTCTCCCGAGCTACAGGAAATGGTGAGGCATGCCTCCTCTTGGATCAGTGCGGTTCTCATCCCTTCAGCAACATAACTCATGACATCTCTAGGACCACATCGTAGGAGTAGGCAATGAGAGTGTTCTAGCTCTCACAACCTCGAGTGGGGCCAGAAAAGAAAGAGAAGGCAACTGAAAAAAAGGAAGATGGAAGTACTCCTTAAGTTTCACAAAAGTTTCTTTCAGAAAAAAAGCTTTTTTACATTTAGTTCCCTTGCTATTTATAGGAGGTTGTTCTTGGGTCATATTTATGATATCAAATCTAAAATCTGGTTGTCCCTCTCCCAAATTACATCCAATTACTCAAACACAGCTAATGTCAGCTCTTGTCTATAGCTTTCAGTGCATGGGATCATGCACATGCAACTTTCAATGGCTCCCATATCTCATGCAAGGTCTACTTGTATCGAGAGATTAAGTTTGGGTGGCTCTCGCATGATGTCGACGTATGTCTTTAGTCGTCTAGTGTTCTTTGGTTTGGACTCATCCATGCAGCTTTTCTCAAGAGTACTTTGTGTCAAGAGCCATGTTCTTTAGAGTTCCCTAAGTGGACCTGAGGGTTTTATTTTGCTTAGGAACTTTTCCAAGGTTTTGCAAGTCCTTACTATCTACTGAGCTAGGCATTCTTCTCTTGAACTTAGGTTCCCTCTGAAGCAAAGACACGTGTTCTCTCGAGATATTACACCTTGAGACTTCTTCTTCTAAGACTTCTTGCTCAGGGCTTCTTATCCCTGGTTCAAGCCTTCATGATTCGTACCTTCTTTTGTCACGTGACTAGCCAAGGGACTCAATTGAAGTTGATCAGAGGCATTAGTCGCATTCCTTGACTTTATAGCTCGAACCACGCACTACTTTTTTTAAAGTCAAAAGGTCCTTCCTAAGCCCTTTTTCTGACCAAGAAACTCCAAGTTTTTTCACTGACCCCATCTTCTATATAGGATGTCTCTGTATAGAGAAGAACATTGGTTTATGGCAAGTGTTTTCAATACCTCTCACTTCTCCCGCTACTTCAAAACTGCTACGATTTTGTCATCTCGATTCACCACATAAGTCCTGCCTTAGTGAACCTCCATTTTGGAGCCCTCTTGTTGTAGACTCCATCTTGATTATAAAGGTAAGAGCTCCCAATGATCATTTGATAGATCTTGAGTGGTACCATTTCATAGGCCACTTCATTGACTTATCGTTGGGTGATGGAAGAGTGGAGTCAGCACTACTGATCGATAACTATCATTGTGGCTTTCCTAATCCACCCAAGGTCATAGAGCTTCTAGTGAGGAATTATTTCTAATCCTAGGCACCTGACAAAGTTGGTCAAAAAGAAGCTTTCTTAGCCACCGCTCCCCATAATGGCATCAGCAATCTCCTTGTTGACTTGCGTCCAAAAGGTGAACATTTCCTCTATGTGACCGGCCATAGATGACGAACGCACCTCCATCTGCTTCGATGCAGCAAGCAGACATGGGGTAAGGTAACTCCATAAATTTTGAGCATGTCCTCTTTAGGCTCCACTTTGCAACCACAACTACTTCGTTATGGCTTGCTGATGCGGAACGGAAAAAGATGCTAATGATATTTTATATTTATATTTAGCAAAATTAATTGGCAAATTATTTTAATTAAGAGAAAAATATTTTCTAGATAAATTATATGATAAATAAGATTTTTGAATCCCGTAAATTAAGATATTTTAAAATTAAAATTAAATTGGATCGTATGATAAATAAGAATTTATCAATTTAGATTAGGACGTCAATTCAAATTCAATAAATCAGATCCGAAGTTCAGGAATTTAGGGCAGACGTCTCACAGTTAAATTCAACAGTAATTGACACAAAAGAATTATCAGGTCACACAATTAGAGCCAAATAAATAATCCAAGTCAAGCGAATAATTTGTGTTGAAATCAAATAATCAGTTTAGTTGCGTTCGGAAAGAATTTACCAGTGATTTGAATCGGAGAAGAGTCACTGATGATGATGATTAACTGATCTGATCGAGTACCGGCGGCGTGCGGACAAAACGCAAACGGCGCGCGGGAGCGAGCACAGGCGGGTGCACNCAGGCGCGCGCAAGCAGGCGGAGCGGCAGGGCGGAGTCGGAGGGGCGCGCGGGCGCAGGGGTGATTTCCCGGAACGGTAGAGAGGAAGAAGAGAAATTGAATATTAGGGCTGAGAAATTACATCAAGGAGCCTGGATTTTGGTTGAGCTGAAGGAAGGAAAGATTTTTTTTTGAAAAGTGGATAACTAGGCTAATTTGAGGATTTTCACCAAAGGCTAACCTTATCCTTTCCTTCACCGGAATATCGACCCCTTAACCCGGATTTAGGCTCTGAGAAAACTCAAACATAATTTCATTCATCACAATACTCTATCTTTTACAATGCAAGGCGACCTCTTTATATAGAGAGATCCCATATAGAAATTTAAAAATACAATATTAAATGAAGAAAATAAAATATCAAATAAATAAAAGCAAATATGAAACTAATTCTATTACAATAAAATAAAATCAGCTCCAAATGTGGTGAGTCTTCAAATCTTCCAGATATGCTCTGAATCAAACAAATCAAATTTAAATAAAGCTAATATGGAAATCTCTAATAACTCTAATTAATTTGAATTTGAATTTTGATTCAGCACATGACGTCATCCTAGCCATCCGATTCGATGCTGATCTGTGTCCCCACCACTTGCTTTCTAAAATTCTCCAAGCATAGCTCTAGGTCAAGTTTCTAGTACAAGTTATTTAGGTGGCTAGTGATCTTATAGTGGCCATAAACGACAACAACTAGGCTATTTTCGCTGATTCGATGTTTCATGTAGGAAAGAGTGCTTGCCTAGCCAAAGCTCTAGATAAAATAAGTCTGAATTTCCCTTTCCATACATTCCTACAAGCCTATGGTGAGCTACATCGATGTTGACTTTTCCTTCAACGAGATGACTAATATGATAGTTTGGCACCGAAACTCCATGGATTAATCACAGACTTATTAACCCTTCTTTAGGACAAATTGTACCATTAGTTCCACCTTCCTTCCTCATAGCCCAATCGGTAAAATTCTATCTCGATTAGCTGTTTGAACTGATCCCACAAGATCCCATCTCCCTTTTGCTTATAGTGGGCATTCTACAATCCAAGCGCATGGCTTGTAAGCTAAGCAAAATTCACCTTCCCGTATGCATTGTAAATGTGAAACCCAAAGTAGTTTTCCAACAGGCCAATAACGTCCAATTTCTCGAGGATTATACTCTCGACGTTAGTCGAGAGTTCGATATTAGCCTACAATGTGAATGACTGGGGATTTTTGGGGGCAGGGCAGACAAGGTGGTTGTCCCTCAAACAGTGTTCCAAGCTTAGCTAAATTGTTAATTCACAGACATGATTGACCAACTCATCGTCATCTTTTATTGTCGGACAATGGCGACTTGGTTTTCCATGTCGGAGTGCAATCCCTCTCCACCACTCATCATCTTCTTCATTTCTTTTATCTTAATGAGACTTCCTCCAAAGAGGCTAACTATTCACCAATGACTTCATAAATGCACTTTGTTGAAAACATAAATCAAGGATCTATCCTTTGATACCAAAAATTTGATCCATAGAGAATCCTCCAACTATATCTCCATGGTTACGAAGATAGAGGGGTTTATGTCCTACTAGATGAGTGAGGTCCATTGGTGATGTACAACTTGCAAAATCTATTGACCCTTATTGTTAGGTGGTGAATTTTGATATAAGCCATGATGACATGCAAAAATACCAATCATGAATAACAATGCATGAGGAATACACTTGATAACACTGATTGTGATGATTATAAGCAAAACCATTATGAAATCCACAATCATTATTAAGCGCAACACGATAAAAAAAAACAAGAACCAAAAAAAATTACTATCATTCTTTTTAAGTTATAAACAAGCGCATGTATCAAATCCTCTAACATGTCTCCCATCATAGCAATCAACAAACCATGAGCTCAGCAAAGAGAACAAATGGATGTTCTTCCTTAGCACAGTGAGAACAATGAGCCCTAATTCTAGCAAGGAGAAGGGTGCAGGGATGAACGGTTAAAGCCTAAAAAATCAAAGGGATGTAGGTGTGCAGTCTATGATTAATCGATTTTAGTCAAAGCCTTGCCATATTAGGTAATTAGGGGAGTGCTCTATTCAGGGGATTATGTAGGGAGATTTGATAAGGCTATAATTTAAGCTTTAGGGATTACTGAAGTTTTATTGTTTAGAGCAGGATAAGTATGTCCAGGAGGACTATTTCAAATAGGATTATGGAATATTCTAAACATTAGAAATATAGTAGCAAAAGATTATGCTTTTCCATCTCAAACAAAACAAAAGAGCTCACGTCAGCTAGCTACTGATAGCTAGTATTCTCTAGTAGTTAATCAGCATGAGTGATTCAGTCTTTTAGCCAGATGATAAAACATGAATATCTGTTAGTAACAATAAGAAGCCTATCAATCTAAAGCAAAAACAATCTGTAGGAAAGGCGAGGAAGAAATTACTAGACCTATCACCACTAGCTTATAGATTGGCAGCTAGCCTCAAAAATTTCAGTATCAAGGGGACTAAATAAAAGAAAAGATTTGATTCTACTATATGGGAAGAACTACAGAGGGATTTGAAGAAGGTGCTTAACACTTCGGTTAACAAAAGTAGCTATCTTTTGCTTCATCCATATGATTTTTTTTCACCACTGATCCAACTATTTTTTTGAAGATGACTAATCCTATTGTTTAGCAAATTCACAATGATGAGTTTCCTTGAAATTTTACACTATAGTTATAGAGACATCCCAAGCATCAATATTGGACTTTCTCCACAGTTCTTCGTATCATCGAGCACCCTTTTGCTTCATAGGGTACAACGAATCAATTTATTATAGTTACCAGCATTAGAACAGATCGTGTTTGTAGCCACACCTGTGATAGTAGTCATTCTCATAGTAGGGGGTTAGGGTAGAATGTTGCGATATAAATATTATAATGACAATAAATACTATGCTTACAATTTGGTCATATGACAATGAACAGTTATGGCATATGTATGGCTGAAAAAAAGAACTGCCCGAAATCTTTAAAATGAGAACTAACAATATGCATAATGCATATAAGAGTATAAACAAATATGTATAATCGCATTCAACATAAGTACCTGAAAGTCTCCGGGTCACTGGGATTTCCAAAAAGTGAATTTTTCCATTGCAGCCCTTCGCTATCATTGAGGGACTTCACCACTTCCACCTAGAGAGATTTAAGCATAAATATAAAAACTCCATATAAATAAATAAAAGAATAGAAGGATTTATTAGAAAAGCCAAGGCAATAAAGACATATTAGATAAGTGATAAAAAACAATAGAATCGGACTCTTAGGCTCTACTTGGTTGGAGGAAAAAAAAATAGTTTGAAAAATTTTTGTGAAAAGTTTTAGAAAAATATGTATGATGTGAAATAAAGTGAGTTAGCTATATTAAAAATTGTATTGGATGTGAAATAAAGTAATTGTTTAATATTAAAATTTGTGTAGGATGAGATATAAAATAATTTTTAAAATTTTTTTAAAAATAAATTTAAAATTTTAGTCATGGCTAAAGTAAGTCATTATTTTTGGCCAGCTGCCAAACAGGACCTCAATTAAGAAAACTAGAAATGTAGGAATTGATCACACAGACAAATCTGTGACTTACTGCCATGGAGCAAACAATAAGAAATTCATAGAAGCAAATTATCATTCACTCTGATAATTAACATTCAAAAGCCAAGGTCTAATACAATTCAATCTTTACTCCTTATACAAAAGGAAATAAAAAAACGGAAGATAAGCCATACTTAATAAAACAAAACACACAGAAATCAAATGACCAAAAAGAAATACCTTGAGTGCACATGTATAGTATCCAAATATACATAGCATTACAATAATGTTAATACTAGCACTACAATGTAATTTAATTTTAGGTGTTTCAGTGGAGATTCAAGAATACAAAATTTAAAATAAAAAAAAATTCACCATATCTCCTTATGCCCCTATCAAGAATAATAGCTCGAGTGCACATGTCCTCGAGATTGGATATAAAAGGAATATAGTTATCTTAGATTTTTTGGTCTTCTACATCTTCGTTTGTTCTGCAGTCTTACACTCGAGAAAATGTATCTGGGCTTTTGAGTTTAACTTCTTAAATAGTGAACGATTTTATAATTCATAATGGTTGATGACATCCAGAGTTTGATAGGTTTGATGACTTAAACCATCATTATTATTTCACCTATTACTGCACTCTTAAGTCCTACCTACCTTAACACTGACATGCGTCAATGATCCTCCTTGATTTTCTACATAACTTGCCTAGCAAAATTTACCCTGATGCAATATAGTTGTAAAGAATTAGAATAACAATCTAAAGTAAATCTTGCGGAAACCTACATCAACACTATATGAAGATTTATATGCCATTTTTAAGGATCCAAATGAAATTGACTAAGAATTTTAAGGGTTGCAGTTCGATGAGAAGATCAAATCTTCTACTTGAAACAATAAATGTCAATGCAAATATACATTCTCAAATGAAAAATTACATCATAAAGTTCACGTAAAAGCTGTCTTTTAGGAGCATAACAGGCATTGAGTATATGTAAGAGCATAGAGCAATGAAACTCATTTCAGATTTAAAAAATAATAATAACAAGATAGGATGTAAAAAGTTTTACTATCAACAGCATGTTAATGAGACAATATAATAATGCAGTTTACTGCACATGAAGAACACGCAAATATTGTAGCACTTAAAAGATGATCTTAATCAATTATAGTGAAAATTATTTAATCAAAACAGAATTTTCAGGAAACTGGAAAAATTATGAAAAGCAACACTTGATGGATGATGCTTAACTTTCATAATGGTAATGCTTAAAATTTTCATCAATATCTTAAAAGATTCTGGTAACTTCAACAGTTTTGAAAAAGCATTTTTAATTTTAGAAGCTTTTGATTTTCCTTGAAATATAACATCCGAAGTTCGTGCAGGCAGAATTACATAATTGAAAAAAATAACAAACCACAATCAAAAGAATGGAGTGGTGCCTAGAAACCTGCAATTGCCAGAACCAACTCAAGATAAGAATATTTTGAGGGTTTACATTAGATAGATCAGTCATAAAAAATACAGAAAAGAACCCATTTGATTTTGTAGTTGCTAGAGATCCACAAATTACAAATAGCCAACCAGTGGTTTAATAGCTTGGAGATAAATTCGGCAATGCAAAAAATTAATCGATTTAGATAACATCAGTTAACTCGACATACAAAATAAGGAAAGATTTGGGACGGACCTAAATTGGACTCATGTCCACCCGATTTAAAAAAAAATATATGCTAGAAGTCATGTAACAAAAACCAAAAAATACCTTCGGTTTTTGCAATAACCGCAAGCGTTTTTCTCTCCACTTGCATTTATGACCAATGGCTATGATGCAAGGGACAGGACCACCCTGTCAAGGGGATCTTAAACACAATTGAGGGTGTTCCATTTGCACATGGAGGGGGGAATTGATCCAAGTCCCTCCACAAAACAGACATGAAGATTACCATATTACCCAAGATGATTCAAAGACACTATCGCTCAATCATGAAGCCACCAAGAGTTGATTAATACAAGACTATCCCAGAAGAAAGCCCCATAAAATGAGTGAGGGAAAAACTAGGGATCTACAAGAAATCTAGTGACAGCTATTGTAAGTGTGTATTTGAAGAAACAAAGAAAGGCTTCATCATTCCATTGTGTCTAGAAGTAAATATCTCATTTCTAGACATCTGGTAGGTCAATGTTTTTGTATCTATTCAAATAGGTCTCCAAAACAAAATGTCATGTTTCTACTAGAAAAGATTGCATGTAATTCCTAGAATGAATTTTATTGCATAACATGAAGTAGTAGTTATGAACTTATCTATAGTGAATGGGAGCTGCTTAAAAATTATTTGTTGTCTTCTGTGAAAGAATCGAACAATCACAGTCTTTATTGGCCATTCCATGAGCGGTATAACGTACGAGATGAAGTGAGGTAAAGCCAACTCCCACTACCCAAGTCGCTTTGAAAGCCTACCATGGCTGCAAACATAGCTAGGACACCCACTCTCTATTAATCAAAGTTTTTGGTTTCTCAAAGATTGTTCATGAATTGAGACAAGCAACGCGAGGATAAAGCACAAGATTGAAGCGAGATAAAGTCAACTCCCCCTCTAACTTTTTTTAAAACCTATCATGGCTGCCAACATAGCTAGGACACATCCTTTCCATCACTAATCGAAGTTTTTGCAAGTTTGATGATCGTTCGTGAATGGAGATGGACAAAGCGAGGATAAGGATAAGGCCTGAGATTGAAGCGAGGTAAAGCTGGCTCCCTCTCTCCAACCCTCTTTGAAAACATATCATGGCCACCGACATGGCTAGGACACCTCCTTTCCATCACTAATCAAAGTTTTCGCTTGATGATCATTCATGCATTCATATATTTTGTAACTAATGCATTTTATATTCTACGCATTTCTCTATGTATGTATTTGAACTTCTACGTTGGCACGTTTTAATCTTTTATATTCACAATTTAAGGTTAAAGATGTTTTCGCTCAAGTTCCTTAACATTTTCTTGCTACTAACATCCAAGCAGCTAGAAGTAGATGTACTATTAAGCAAAGTCAATGTTGATGGCTTTATAATCACAATATGAAATTAAAAAAGAAAAAGTAACTCTATTTATTAGTACAAAGTTATATAGTAGCTATTCATTTTATGCATGTACATGAGCTATAGATCTAAACAAAATATGTAGAAAATATTAGACAATAAGTTGTGACAAAATATCTCCACCTATGAAGCACCGATACTTTATGAAGCCTAACGTATCCGTATCAGATACTGATACTTCTCGATACTCCACCGATACATATTCGATACGCCACATGACATATCAATTTTTATTTTTATTTTTTAAAAATTTGATACCTATCCAATACTTCCCCGATACTTATCAGATACTTCTAGATACTTTTAATTAGTGAAAAAATATTAAAATAGTCGGTTCGACATAAAAATAAAAATAAAAAAATATTTCATACATAAAGTATAATTTATACATATATTTGGATGTTAAAATTAAGAGAAAAATATTGGGCTACGCAATTGGGATCACAGAAAGTTTTACTCACGCTAGTGTTTCGATAATAGAAAAAGATTTGGTATTCGCAAGCAGCTAAGCCATCTACTTTAGCAAACATTTTTTTGTGATCTTACATATACTAATGACATTATTTTTTCTACCATAACTGATATTGTCTTTGCTTCTTTTAAATGTCGATCACATTTTTTGTCCCTTAATCAAGCTCATATTACGAAAAACATAAAATTTTAACTTTTTTATTTTATCTATTTATTTAGTCGAAAATTTGAAGAGAAAGAACATATATATAATTTAATTAGGTCAATATATCTTGGTTTATGTTACAGCATCTATATTATTAACTATATCATGTTTATATCAAGCTAATCTATTTAAATTAAATTTAAATTGAAAAATAAAACTAATCTACTGATATATATTTAAACTCTTATTTCATATAAATAATCTGAATGGTTGGGAAGTAATTAAACAAACTTTATGATATCATTTTAAATTTAAAATTTTTTGAAATTCAATATTTAAAAGATACTTTTTATTTTTTCAAGTTAAATTATTCATAATATTATTTTAAGTGACATAAAAAATATTTAAAAAAATATAGTTAATTTAAGAAAAATTTAAAAAATATTTTTGAAATTTATAGCTATAATTTATATAAGTTATTCTGATCTAGCATAAAACTACACTTTAAATATGAGAATATAAGATATTATATACACATATATAACAGTCGTATCCTAACGTATCTGCATCCTACTTTTTTTAAGTTTGTCGTATCGCTGTATCCATATTGTATCGTATCCGTATCGTCGTATCGTACTCGTGCTTCATAGATCTCCGCTCAGCCGCTAGATTGAGACACCACAGTCCACTTGAGAGAAATAATCAGACTATTAGAATTCGTTTATCCAATAATCATGCTGAATAAGAGTATTAGCTACAACATTCCTAAGTTCATTGCACAATGTTCTTTGCATCTATTCCTTTTATAGGTTTCTGTATGACAAGTTTAACAAATTCTAAAAGTCAGTATGCCCTCCATTTCAAGTTCCTAAATCATTCCATAGTTTCTTAATATAGCATGTGCTGTGCACATGCATTAACACTAGTATTATAAAAGCAGAAAGAGATTGGCCAGGAGAGAAAAATCATAAGATCACAAGATGTTGGTAAACATTAACAGTAGAGAAGTTTTAGAAGCGGTAGAATAAGAACCACCTAGTTCAAAATTTAGACGCATGACAAATAATTAAAATGCATAAACAATACTGAGTAAAAGAACTTGGCCGAATTTAGAAGTAGGTATTATACAAATAAGAAGACTTGATTGAAACATAAGCAATTTAAAAACATTATTAGTTTAAAAACAATATTAAATAAGATGAACGTTAACTTAAAAGGATGGAAAAGAGTAAAGCTAGCAATACTTATAATCCAAATAATACTCATAATGGAAATAAAGAAGACAAAAAATCGCTAAGAATAATATTATCTAGAGGAGGCATCAGAATCCAGCACTTGATAGCTATCGTGGAGGAAAGCTTCTCATTTCCTAAATATTTTCTTAAGATTCCTTCTCTCAGGTAGAAGGTTAGGACTGGAAACATTTAATGCTTCTACTACCCTTCTATGAGGCCATAAGGATTGGAAAGAATGATGGCATCAAGCAAGGTATCAGAGGTTCACAGAGCTTCACTAAGGAATAAACCAGAACTAAGTAAAAAAATAAAAGATGTTTCATAGAACAAAACATGTTTTGTGGAGAGATATCCGTCCAGAGAAAATCAGACCCATCCAATACATAAACTCATACAGCACTGAGCAATCTTGTCCCCATGTAGGATCACATGGAGGACAAAAAGAGATGCAGCTTCATAATTTGGAAGATAAAAAGGAACACAAAAGCCAAAAAACAAGTCAAACTTACCAAGACATAGGCACCACAAGCAAGCTCGTCCACCCAAAATAATAAAAGGAGAAGGGCAAGACGGCAGGTGCCTGGATCTTTATCATACGAGACACAGTTCCACAATAAACCAAGAAAAGCAGTAATTTGGTAAACAAGAAAGATAAAAAAATTGAGCAAAAACTTGCTAAAAAGTTAAAATAATAAGAAAAAAGGTGTTAAAAAAACATTTCCAACATCAACCCTTTTTCTACAAAAAAAAGGAGCCTCCAATAGATCATTCTCATAAGTCATAACCTACTTACAGGAAAACATGCTGAATTCTAATCACACAAATATAACCATATAATGCAGCAAGTAGAAGCAGACATAATTAGCAAATAAGAACATTTAAGCAAATACACAAGATACCTACAAATTGCTTGTGAAAATGCAGGCAATGTCCACTAAAATAATGTCACTGAAGAATGACAAGATCAGCAACACTAAATAGCACAACTAAACTCAAGAAAATGCTGCCTCAATTATCTAAAAAAACATAACTACCACTTTCACGAAAAAGCATAGCTACCTGAATGCCAACACGAGCTGAAAGCTTTATAAGTTCCTCTTCAGACAGTTTATCAGTCGCACTCTTCCCACGAACTGCCTTAGGCACAGCTTTTGTAGTTTCACTAGCCTTATGCCTTGCTGATAATCCTTCTTCAAAATGGAACTGCAAGAAGTAATTAGAAAATTAAAAAGATACCTAAAGATATCAATCAAAGCAAATTATACAAGGACCGCTGTGTATATGCAAATTGTTGGCATAGATATTCAATGTTATAAACACAAATCTGAAAGCATCCATTAACCACAATTTAGACATATAAAGTATAACAAAGGATATATTTTCACCAAATACTCAAACTCCATACTCAAATACAGTTTGATCAATAAGTTCTTCAAAAAGCAGGAACAAATCTCCAAGAAACCTCATTTTATTGGCTTTTCATATTGATGAATTCCCTATGGGAACCACTTTGTAGTTTATTAAAAATCTGATTTACATAACATAAAATAGTTCTTCATGTGCATGGAAATAGTTCTTCATGTGCATGGAAATCTCCCTGAAGATTTCGCTGGCACCAAAATTTTGATTTATTTTCAAAATTAAATATCATATAGATAGTAATGTCTGAGTTGCAATACAATTCTCTTGCTAATCCTGATGTCTAAGCTTTTTACTTCCATTACCTTTTCTTTCACCTTATTCATTTAAAACCTTCTCAACTTAGGTTTTGATTGAAAAAAAAATAAAATAACCTCAGCATATTACTAGCATCAGCAATATGGTACCTGGAGCTCTAGCTCACAAGTAATACGGTGGTAATGTTGATAGGTGAATCATCCAGCAATAACATGTTTGCAATACACCACAAGCTTCCATATGGAAATTGGTTCAAATAATCGTGTTATATTAAAAAATTGCAACAAAAAGTAAATAATCATCACCATATATAACTTTTCAAAAAATCATCACCATATATAGACAAAGCTTCAAGCATTATTACTTTTGCATTCTCCAAATCTTTCACTGCTTCATCCTGAGAATAGGCATTCATGAATAACTGAATACAACAGAGGCCAGCTGCAATGTTGTCCCTTCTAAGAACCTATAATTCAGAATAAGGTTAGGGGGGCACAAATCAAAGCAGATTGTTTGTAAAACAAGAATAGCATAAAGTATGGTTAATGTAGCATTGAGCTCATTACGTCATAGGACAATTTCCTATACATCCCAAAATCTGCCTATATTGTATGTCCAAGGATTAGTCGAATGAACTTACGTGATCACCTCCCAAACTTTATAAAAATAATAATGTCATCCTTGCCATAGTGTAAGTTAATTGTCCTCAATTACACCTGAGTCAATCCAAAATTAATCACCCTGAATAGGGCAGATGATTAACCCATATCTCTCCCTCCACTTTATAAATTCCAATGATAATTTATATACAAGAATAAGAAAACAATGGATTGTAAAGAGCAACAAGAGAAAAAAGAGGATGCACACAAAGATGACTATAACCAAAAGGTTGTATCATATTCAGAATATGATTGAAGTCAATCATGGGATAAACGGTCTTAAATACCCAAGTGTAGCACCTAACACACCATTACTAGTCAACCATGCTTGCTTATTCACTGACATAACTAAATAAATCAATTATTGACAATTGATAACTATCAACCACATCACAAATTATTATATTATTGTGCAAACTGTCAATGCCAGAAGGGATAAATACAATAAACCTCTTAAGAACATGGAGAAAAAAGATTCAGATTTTAATAAATTTTTATATTAAATTGTGAAAAAAAGCCATGTGATTCTCATCCTCAATCTATCAGCCATACATCAACATAAATTAAGCTAATTCCAAGCATATTACCTGAACAAAAATGTAAAATCATTTAACAAAAGAAAGCATTCTATGAACAACATGTGAGAAAATAAGATTAAGGACTGATCATGAAGTACCTGAAACTTGTAGAGATAGGTGAAATGACGATGATTTTCACAATAGTTACAAATTCTCATGAGAGCAGCAGCAATGTAGTGGCTCACTTTTGCATCTTGAGATGCAGATGATGTGCTTCTTAGTAATATTATCTCCTCCAATATGGACATAGCACCATATCCAATACACAACTCACATAAGTCATCAATTGTCCCATATTCAGTTGCTATCGGATCTGGCCGTTGAGAAGATGATGACGCAGTGTTCACACCATGAGAGGATGGTTGCAAAGGTAGGCCAATAGATGGAAAGAAAAGTGAGCATGCTTCTGCAAAGTGACCATGTCGAAACATGAAAACAACCATTTGTGGACGAGCATACTGCAAGAATAACAAGAACAAGATTAACTAACATGTGTAGCATATAAATGCTAAATTGCAGAAGGATCAAAAAAAATTTTCCAGTCATAAAGGCTTAAGTAAAAAATTTAGATTTATCTGGAAAATGAAGGTCAATAGAATTTTCTTTTCTCTTTTATTTTTAGAAAGTATCATTAATAGATCAATAACAACAACAACAACCAAGCCTTAATCCCACTAGGTGGGGTATCATTAATAGATCAATGAGCCATTAAAATTAGTAGAAGCTAAAAGTAACTTTGTTAACACAAAAAAATAATTAATGATATGTATGTTGACCTCTACTTTGAAATTTGATGGCCAACAATGAAAGAAGATAAATTACAAATTAATTCAGGAAATTAATTTAAGGCCAAACAAAATATTTATGTAACATAGCCCACTGTAAATATTGCCCATTTTCACTTTTGAGAAATTGCGTGGTTGAGCGGCTTCAGTGAAACTGCCCGGTTAAGCAGATTTCTAGGAATGTCACCCATTCTAAGGCTATTTTAGTTCAAGTATGCTTAACTATAAAGTTTCCATCAATAACTTTACAACCTTAACTCAAACTATGAAGCACAGACACAACACGGGGATACGAGGACACGGGAATACGATACGACACGATACATGACAACGATTTTCTAAAATATAGGACACGAACATTACATGATACGTCAAATACAATAATAATAAAATAAACAATTCATACTTAAAAAAATACATTAAACATAAAATAAATTTGAATTTCTAAATATAAATAACTTATGAGTAGCATACAAGTCCCATATGATTAAGATGAAAATCTGAGAAAAGCATCATTAGTATTAAAGAAATTTGGGATGTAGTCACTTAGCAAAGTGAGTAAAAGAATAATAGAAAATGCAATTTTTACTTGTCAAGGCAACCACAACGAGGGTGAAAATAAGATGAGGTAAGAGCTCTTTAATGTTGAGAATGAGAGAAGGGCAAAGATGAAGCTAGAATTCCAAAGCTTCCATGATTAGTTCATTTTCGTAAGGCACGAGGGCAGCGAGAGCAAGAAATCTGATTTAGCTTGGCCAGTTTAGAGTTTTGACTTATATTATATAAAATTTTAATACTAATAAGAGATAGGCTTTTAGTTCTATTTAAAATTTTCACAATAATAAAAAATTTTAAATATTAAAAAAAAGATAAAGAGGAGGTAAATGTGTCTATAAGTTTTAGTCTTATGTTTAATATTATTAAAAAATATAATATTAATAAATAAATTTAACATTAATATTAAATGTGTCCAATTCTATCCCATATGTGTCCCACAATTGTCCTGCGTCTCAAAGGTGTCATGCATTACAAAAATATTCTAAAAGTCTCAAAAGTGTTATGCATCTCATAAATATCCTAACAGTATTTCAGAACTGTTCTAGGGTGTCCTAAAATGATTTTTATTTTTTTAATATTATTTTATTATGACATGCCAAGTATTATTATGACACGTCATGTGGCGTGTCCGACACAGTGTCCCTACACATCCTCACGTGTCCCCCCTTGTCCGTGTATCCGACACAAACACAACATGAGTTTTTGACATGTCCATACTTCATAGGACTCAAAATGTGTTTAGGAAAGTACGGGTGCAGTTTTATATATACTCAGCATCTCTCACATGCGTTGTTGATGTTGGATTTCCCTAAAGATGCATCTCTCACAGAATATCACATACAACCCCTTTTCAGGACTCGACGTCTTCACTAAGCTTTGCCCTACCATCGCCCAAGAGGTCACGCGGAATAACTCTGATATCATGTGTAACAACCCAGCCCATCGTAAATATTGTCCACTTTAGTTTCTAAGAAACTGTGGTTGAGCAGCTTCCCAGAAAAGTCACCAATCCTAGAACTTCTTTGGCCCAAACATACTCAATTATGGAGTTTCTCATCAGTAGTCTCATAGTTTTGCTTCAAAACACATCTTTGAAGGTATCAATGCATTTTCATATATACCCAACATCTCCTTCGTACTTTGCCAACGTGAGATTTACCTAAGGGTGCATCCCATACAAGATATCAAAATTAGACCCTTTTAATCAAGCAAAAATATGAAAAAAACACAAAATTCCCTATAAAGGGTGGAACAATATTAGTAACAATAATATCAAAAGATTGAATTGATTCAATCCCCAATTTAGTGATCAAAGTGATTAAATCAAATTAATTAACATGTTTGAGATGCTTTCAAGATAATGAAATTCAAAAATAATCATGAAAAATATCCATAATTAAGAGAACATGATGGGGTATACGACGGTAAAAATTAAGGGCTCATCAAGTGTTTAGATCATCCTATGATCAAAACCAAATTTCACAACTCTCATGCTTGATCGAATAATTGACCGACAAAATGAACTCAGAATTAGCCCAAATTTGAAGGCCTAGGTCATCATAATGTGACATAACAATGCCTTCAGTTAATTTTGTTTTGAATTAGTATAGTACTTCTCATTCCAAAAATGTATTAATGGCTTATAAGGCCAAATTAAACTAGAGGGAACCATCGAAAATAGCCCGAAAATGACGTCTAAAATATCTAAAAGAGAAAATAGAGTTTAATAGAGCAATCAGCATCAGTTATTTAGGTCCTAAAATCATGAAATTTGACAAATTATAGAGATTATATGTCCTATGAAGTATCATATGACAGTTATAGCAAACTCAGTGATACATGACCCCAATGGTATAATCACAATTAGGTACCTACACTTTCCCAATATTTCAGGTAGATCCTAATCTTTCATGTACATCATAAACTATGAGAATTCTACATGGGCATTGAACCTATAGCCCATTTACTAACTCCATGCCCTCATTTTGAACTCATAAGCATACAAATTACAAAGAAGACCATATATTATATGAACATTTCAGTTGCATCTATTTTATCCCTAATAACAATTACAAGGTCCATCTACTTTGAGACTATCCAAAGTATGTTGAGTTGAACATTTGTAAATCAAATTTCTATATCAAAATCAAATTCTCAAATCCAAATGCCCAAAAGTCAAAGTTCAAATCAAATCTCTAATAGCAATCTCCATGCGCATAATACATTATCATAAATCAAATATATTTGATAACAAGTTTCCATGTACATACATTATTACAAATCAAAATATTGACAGCAAGCTTTCATGCCCATGCTATACTGCAGTAACTCAAGCTATTGCAAACATATGGCCTTACTATGCCATTGTAAATCTTTATAACAGAAAGTTGACTTTGCCTAAGGTTTTCATCAAACTTGTGATGCCTATCCCTTAATTGTAGATTGTCATGCTCCCGATACATAATCTCACATACGCAATGAGATGGACATGGAGATGTTTAAAAAAATCACAAGTGGATAAATCTCAATTCCACAACTTGGCAAAGCCAGTATAAAAAGCCTAAGTTAGTCAAGTCAGTTGAAGGCAAGGCAGCTAGAACTTATACACTGTGGTCCCTGATTCATTTGAGTGTCCCTGAAAGAAGGAACTCATAACTCCAAACAGATCACTCTATAACTACCTAAGCAACTAGCATAAATGAATTAGATCCATTGTGGATCCTTAAATGAATTAGACCCATTTTGTATAAGGGATACTTCTTCATAATAACACCTTACACAAAGCCTCTTGTTGTCATCCAAAAACCCACTCATTCTACACGAGATAATCTCATCATTCCACGCCCAAGTCTATTGTGCTGCACCATCAATCTACCTCACATTGTAGCTCCCTCGTCATTTATGCCATTCAATGAACACTGGCCCTTTTCGTTCCACCGCACTTGTGTCTATGAAGCTCCATCATTGCCTACACCACAAGCGGCTCCAATCGTGCCCTCCATAGGATCTTAATCTCTTCTATTGTTGACGGTGAAATTGTCTTGGCAAGAAGTTCGAAGAAGATTGGGAATCACGACGTGCTCCAGCAAATGGTTAGCGAGAAAAATAGAAGAAAAAACAAGCAAAAATGAGATATTTTTAAGGTAGTTCGGAGAGATTCTCTTATGTCTACAACTCAGCTCCACCCGAAAAATTTCAATATTGAATTTCAAGAAGAATTCTACCAGTCAGACAATGCCAAAGGCGAATTACAGGAAGTCACTCGGAATACAGAGAGGAGAAAGGAAAAGAAGGAGAAATAGTTATTCGCTCTCTCTATCGTTCATCCCTTGGCATGCCTTGAAGGGTAATATTTATAAGCAATGAGAGTCCTAGTTGACAAGGACCAATGACAAATTCTTAAATAACCATCAGGGTGATGTGGTGATTGTGAGATGACAATGTCATAGTAGAAATAATGCCCTGACAATCAATTGTTAAGGAGCTCATAGCTAGGTGCCATGTATCCCCTATTTATTGAGTTCACAAAGTGTAATAGTGGCAGAAGGTTACTGAATGTGAAGGCATATCAAAGTGCTTAAGGTATTCATCAAGTTGTTAAGAAGCAGTGAGATTCATGTTGCAATGAATCAAGAGTAATGTTGATTTGTCATCATAGCACTCATATAAGAGATTTATCTGCTCGTGAGAAGGCAACTCTTATTAAATTACCAGTTAAGATAGCTGATGCTCATGTTCCATGAGTATAAGGCATCATACACAACTAAGAAGAAAAGCAATGTGATGAACCTTCTTCAGACCCAACATTGACTAACTTTGACTGTGATGCTGACTTGTTGATTTTGGATATGATGGAGATGCAGTCACGCTTTATATTGTAAACACCTAGGGCTCAGTACAGAGTCTACAACATCGCAGCTCCACACTCAGTCCACAGTTCCGACCATCACGACCTCGACTTGTCTCACTTAAACGTCCTAATCAACCACCGCTTCCCCCCATCCCCCATATCCAACACCACAAAATTTGCCTCCTACTCAGTCTGCCATCAAAACCTTATCCAGCAACATCCTATGTTGCAAAGAGCACATCACTACCCAGATGAGCATGTGCAGGATTTCCTTATGTGCTGACTTGTAGCAAGCTTTGATTCACTAGCTCAAATAACCCGAATAGTGATCAATGCTTAGGATTGCTATGGACTTGTTTGAGATATTTGTAACTGTGACTTGCTCGGACTGCTCACACAAAAGATCTTGTTATCATCTTGAAAGAAAATTGTTGTTGGTTTACTTGATCGTGAGAATCCGCCATTACTATGCCGTAGGTCTAACTAATTGAAATCAATCAGCCCTAATCTATTTAGGAAATTCATATTTACCATCATCATGCTTTCTGTGGATTTTACATCGTGCACTTGACGGATTAATAATTTCTTCAATGTTATGCAGTTAATAATCTACACAGTATTTACAAACTTTCACAGCTATGATTCGACACAAGTAAACGGTCATCTCATGCACTACTTGAGGGGAAACAGCAAGAGTTTTCAGCTTACTTCTTGTAAATAGTATAGGCACTCGGCATATCTAACACTGTCAAGATTACTTTGAGGTCCTTCATCAGAACACAAACTACTAGAGGCAGAGTGACCATCAGAATCATCTTGGAAATGTCTGGATCTTTCAGATCGTGGGAATGTAGATGGCATGTGTAAAACATTAAGGTACGCATCAGCAGAAAGAGAATCATCCAAAATGGTTGGTGCACTTTTTGCCAAATGCTCATACCTGCAGAACAGAATTTCAAATAATGTTTACATACAAAGGAATATCAACAAATATGAAAATGAAATAAATAAAAAAGCACTTTAGCGGAAGTTGAAGAAAATATTATGTTTCTTTATTTTTGCTGGTGAGAAATTGAGGTGCAGTTGTGGGACAAATATGAAAATGATATGAATAAAAAAATGCTTTAGCGGAAGTCGAAGAAAATTTTATGTTTTCTTTATTTTTGCTAGTTAGAAACTGAGGTGGTGGGGTAGAGAGTGTAATCTATTGTTGAATGCAAACTTACATGGAACGCATGGATGAGACATCCACTGGAGGATTACCTTCAACAGCATTAATGATCTCCAAGATTATGGCTGATGTATCACCTTTATACAGTTGAAGTGCTTGCCTAGGAAACATAGAAACATTAAATGCCTTTCACAAATAACCACAAAGGAGCCCTAAAATATCTCAAAGGTTGCAAAACTTCATGATTAAAAAATTACTTGAATTTCACACGAGCTTGAGCATAGTGTTCCATTTGAAGCAACGCATGACCCCATGCATTCCATACAGGAAAAGCATCAATCTGGATGTCCAAAAGTCACCTTGTCAGTTGAATTCAAACAAGAACATAGACTCGTGACAAAAAAAAACAAGGGTAAATTACACCCAGGTCCTTGAGTTTAAGGCTTAATAACGCACAGATCCACGTTTTCAAAATTATAACATTGGGCTCCTTGAGTTTTAATAAAATATCAAGTGGGTCCTTTTTATTTTTTTATTATTAAATTTTTTTAAAAATTACCATTATACCCCTACCCCCGCTCTCTCTCCTCTCGATCCCCGCGCAAGCGCGAGGCCGTGCAGCCGTTGGCGGGTCGCGCGGCCACTGGTGGGTCGCACGGCCACTGGTGGGTCGCACACGCCGCGCGGCCTTGCGC
>JAEMOT010001800.1:318573-355709 GCA_019297695.1 Apostasia ramifera | reverse complement strand
GCTGCCGCCGGTGGGTAGCACACGTCGCGCGGCCGCTGGACCCGCTGGCGGCTGCGAGGCCTTACGCATGCGAGGAGATTGGGAGGAGAGGGGGAGGGATATAATGGTAATTTAAAAAAAAATAATAATAAAAAAATAAAAAGGACCCATTTGATATTTTATTAAAACTCAGGGACCCCGATATTATAACGTGGACCTGTGCGTTATTAAGCCTTAAACTCAGGGACATGGGTGTAATTTACCTAAAAAATAATAATCCACACAGTACCCGACACTTTTTACATGTATACACAGCCATGCTGTATCTTTCATCTTTAATTAGTCTATCACACAGACGACATGAAGATTCTTTATCAGCAATATCATCCAAAGAAGCAACAACTCCAGATCCCAAAAGACTCTGAAGTAGCTCTGCACGTCCTAACCAACTATCTGCCTCAGCTAGAAGCTCAGATAGTTCATCTGAGTACTGGCTAACATTGCTGGAGCTGGCAGTGTCTGAAGAAAGATCATCTGCATCCCTACTTCTGTCAGAACTGCTTGAGAAGTCGTAGTTGCCACCAAGTTTTCTCAGTTGACTCTTTGCATAAACCAATGCCTATGTATGGTCATCACCAAGTCACAAAATCGTCTGTCAATATAATGGTGTGTATCTTGAAAGACAATACCTGCACGTAAGTTTCTGTTGCATGATAAGCTCGACCCATGGTTTCCATAGATGCATTAAGAGGCAACTGAGGGGAACTCAAAACAATCTTCATCTGAGACACACACAGTTCCAGAGCACCTTTGGCAGATACCAACTCATCTGAACATAACGCAAGTAATGCCTAAGAAATGCATACAAAAGCTTTCAGAAATTTGTTGCAGGTCCAGCGTTCAACCTACTTAAAATCCATGCTATCGCATCAAACTAAAACATTTTGATTTCTCATAAGCAGAAGGAACCATTTGATGTATTCCTGATTTCTCTTAGAATTTAATGATTGCTAAAAAGCACATACAAGGTGACTACTACAATCAAGCACCAAGATGTTTGACAAATGTTGCCAAATTCAGAGTTTAAGATCCAGAAGATTTTAATGACACATTTAAGAGAAATTTAAGACTGCACAATTTCTATTCAGCATGATCCTTGGAGCTGATATGACTTCACATCATTAATTAGACGTGCTTTGCATTTGCTTCAGTAGCAACTGATGCCAGATATAATTCATGTAATTAGTATAAATTATTTTTGAACTCGATAGTTTAACATGAACATGCTTAGGACAGAGGCATTGCAATTAATGCCATGCCCCATAGGATTGTCGTAACACACGCTATGGTATGCATGAAATTTAAATTTCTATTTGATGTTGGACTATTGAGTACTCAGTGCAACAAGACATGAATTATATCACTATCTGGAGAAGAAACTACGACCCGAGAATTCCTGAGTGCACCATTTTGATTGAAACCATGGATTTTTCATGTCATTTCTTTAGAGTCACCAACGGGGATACTTAAGGAACAATGTAACCAACATCATTTTTGAAGAGATGAGAAAGTCACATCTTAAATTATCAGTTGAATAAAGATGATCCTTATGATTCATTCAGTGATTTCACATTTGCTACTGATTTTAGTTAATGAATCCATTGGTCCACGAATTTTTGGGTGTGGCTCTGACAAGTTCAAAGCTTAGTTATTGTAAGGTTAAAATCGCTCCATATTCTTCCCAACTTTTTTTGGACCCAACAAAATATTCTAGCGCTGGGTTGGCATTACTTTACAACAAGAAAAGAAAATTGACAAATGGACATGCAAATATTGTCCTAAAATTTATGTCAAGCAAAAGACCGGAACTACGTCCCATCTAAATAGACATTTGCACACTCACCATTACAGCAAATCTATAAGTGAAAGTAAACAGAAAATGCTTCGTCATATAGTTGAAAATGCCATAGATAATGATATGGTGGGTTCTCTTTGTGTCACCTATTTATGATCATAGTAGCATCAAAAACATCATTCCCAAAATGATCACTATTCATAAATATTCTTTTATGATGATTGAGAACTTATGGTTCCATGCCTCAAAAGGTCAATGAACACAATCTATATTAAGATCAATCAGCAAGCCATCAAAAACAAAAATGTTAAAGTATTTGAGACAAAAAAAGAGTCTTAAAAAGATTTTGAAGACTATAGAAAGGATGTCTATCATTTATGACTATTGGACATACAATCAAACACTTAAATACATGTGTAACTATGCACTACATAGATGTTGATTGGATCCTTCAGTCTAAGATCATTAGCTTTACTAACGTAAATCCCTTGCATGCAGGATTTGTCATTGCTGGAGCTATTTCTGAAATCTTGCTTCAAATGGGTCAACAAAACAAAAGTAGTACAACTATACTTGAGAATTCTTCTTCTAACGACTGTTGAAAATAAAAGTATTTTCTCAGTCGTAGGTCAAATTTTTAGTTTATTGGAAAGATTTTTCACGTTGGTTGTGCTACACATTTTAAATTTAATGGTCCAAGATGACTTAAAGATCATTAATAATGTAATAGCAAAGATAAAAGATTCTATATTGTTTTTAAGACGTTCATCAAAATGTTTGTTAAGTTTGGTGTGATTGCTAGGCAGCTTGGGATTTCTGCAAGTAGAGGCTTACTTATGGATGCACCTACAAAATGGAATTCAACTATTAAGATGCTTGATGCCGCATTTTATTATTTAAAAGTCTTTCTAGAGTATAGCACGTAGGGATTTGCATTACAAGTGGTTACCCTCGGACCAAGAGTGGGAAATGTATGAAAAGCTTAAGGATGCTTTGGCTGTTTTTGACGAGCTTACCAACGTTTTCTCAGGTTCATCCAATCCGATAGTGAATAAGGTTTTGAAAAATCTTGTAAAGGTCAAGAAAACAATGACAAAACTATCCTTACATCAACTCCTTGTTTTAGGGACATAGTAGCAGCTATGAGGATCAAGTTTAATAAATATTGGATAGATTGCTATACTTTGTTAATGATTGGCCGCATACTAAATATTGAGTAGGTTGTTTTCCTTGTCTTATTTTTACGTAGATATCTATGGTCCAATTGAAATGAATAAGAAAATTGAAGATGTGAATGTATGGTCTAGGTAAGGGCCAAGAGGGAGGAGTGAATAAACCCTAATTAAAATTTAATGTACCATAATTATATCATTATTAACCAAAAGCAAATTAGCAATACAATAAACAATATAAGTCAAAAGTAATAATCAAAATGTAAGTAAAAAATAAGGTCAAGATATGACGTGGTTCAACTCAACTCTGAGCCTACATCTACTCCAAACTAATTTATCCAACTATATGGAATTATTCCTTTAGTCAAAAGCAGAGAAGCTCGTACACCGTCCTCTTCACTCGAGGCCTTCCTTTTCAGTCAATGAAACAAATTTCACTTCCCCTCTTCTGTCACATCCATGATCAACTCCAACCGACCTTTGAATCCTTTTCTGATTACATCGCAGGACATGGGGAGTGATATCCGAAAATTGCGCCAAGTGAATTTTAAATTATATATTGCATGTTATAAAAACTATAAGTTTGACTTCTGGGTTGCTAGTAGACCGGCCAATTGTAAAAGAAAAGCCAAGCATTAGTAGCCGGGACATCACATCTTCACTCAAATTTGCACGGAGTATGAAGGATCTATAAAGTACATCCTTGACAGAGAGCTCTGTTAGCAGAACAGAGAGCTCTGTTAGCAGGCTACATGCAAGTTGTTCATAGGCGATGGAGAAAAGGGAGAGACCATGAGCAAAAAGAAAGATGATCAAGAGAGTACAGGAAGTAAAGTACACTAAGAATTAGGTGGTTTGGAGAAATCCTACATCCACCGAAGAAGTCAGCTCAAATTCCAATATGCAATTCAAAAACTCCCTTGAAGCGTGAGTACAGGGCAGTAGCGCAAGAAAGAGAAACAATATAGAGGCTGTGAGAAGTTAGCCAAAAGAACCTTCCCACAAGCTAAATTCCAGTATTTATAACTCTAGTAGGAAAACCAAAGGGAGAGAAATGGCTTCCTCCTATCTCACCTGCATTGGGTGAGCTAGATTCCGGGATGGTCTGATTTCACCAAGTGGGTCTCTAAAGCTGACATTCAATGGAAGGACAAGCTCAGTAATCCATAACGCCAAGGAAGCAACGAAACGGTTAGTTTAGTGGTGCAAAGTGAGTCCTAGCTTCGTACTATCCATGTGGTCCGTCCTTACCCAGATTAGGCAAACAATGATGATGCAGTACACTTCAACACAATATTTGCCCAAAATAGTTGGAACAAATAGGGTACATGCGCACCGCGACGGGCTTGCGCCAGGCAGTCCAGTGGCTATTGTGTCCAGAAGCAATTGGCTAGGTCCCATAAATATGAATGGAGTGACCACGGAGAATAGTACTAGGCTTCATGACTAGATGGGTGCTTTAGGAAATGGTGCGAGAATGAAGCTAGCACAAACTCAGCCCCCTCAATTGCCAGGCGCGAAGATTAATGTGCACTACGCAACAGACAAGTGAATGTGCGACACGTAGGCCAAAAAAGAGATATCAAACGATGTTGCAAAGGGGTTTACTTTTTCCCTCTCGCGACCCTTGGGCGGCCGCGCTACCGTGAGAATCATCTGCTGAGTAACAATTTGAGAGCCATTGGGAAGATGGCATCGAAGAAAAAACTTGGTGATGATAAAGTTCCTCTCTCAATTTAAGCGGGAGGAGCTGTTGTCGTCCGCTTCTGAGCTGGAGTTGATAACGGCAATGGTGGAGTATAGGGGTGGCTACCAGAAAGAATACATCCGAAACTGGACTGGAACCTGCCAGTAAAATAGGTTTGGATCCTAAATTGACTCACCTGGAATTGATTTTGAGTTAGTTCGATAGTGGACCGTGCCAGTTTCACCCATCAAGTACCGATAGAACAGGCGGTTTTGATTTTATTGAGACCCAATATGGTAACTTGTTCCCTGGCTAATTGTGGTCGACCTGTAGGCCCACAACCCACGACCTGTTGGGGACAACCCAACTTTTTTTGGTTGGAAAGGGGGCAATCAAAAAGCTGGCCAGCCCCCTTTATTTTCAAAAAAAAACTTTATTAAATTAGATGTACAAAATATTAAATTTATTAAATTTTTATAACTAAATTGTAATAAATAAGTTGGTGGGTCAAGTCGGTAACTCATTTATTAAACAA
This sequence comes from Apostasia ramifera, assembly GCA_019297695.1. Classification (NCBI taxonomy): domain Eukaryota; kingdom Viridiplantae; phylum Streptophyta; class Magnoliopsida; order Asparagales; family Orchidaceae; genus Apostasia; species Apostasia ramifera. The sequence continues at coordinate 350,481 of JAEMOT010001800.1, read as the reverse complement.
ATCAAGTACGTCTTGATGCTTGGCCCACTTAATAAATGAGTTAGGTTGAAGTCAAGCTTAAATGGGTTGGGCCAAAAATGAGTTGATGTGAGCCAATCTGCTAACCTAAATTGCCACCCCTAGTAGACACAAAAGAAAGATACAAACAAACTATTAGAAAATATGCCATAAGTGCTTAATAGACATGGAGCATAAAGTATGATATGTACATCAACAATCACCATGCCGAAGAGCAATAAGTAAATGAAGCCGTGTGGATATAGTGGTAGACTGGTAGGAGAATCCTCACAAAAGTCAAATGAAGTGGTGGAACAATAGGCAAAAAAGAGCATGGTCTTCCTGTGTATGCATGCAAAAAAACAGATAGAAACCAGAGCAATAGGTGGAAGAGCAACCATTGGAGCTGGAAAGTATGATGAAGATGTAGGAAAACATGGGAAAACTTAAAAAAGAAAACAACTTCAGACATAAACGATCGGAAGTAAGATCATAATGACGATAATATTTGCAACCTCATAATGATGCAACAAATACAACAAGGGAATAACTAATCACATAATGGTCAAAGGGATGAACAAAGCAAAACAAATTGAAAACAAGTCATGAGAAAAAGCATCCCACAAAAACTGTCAAGGAACATGCCTCTCAAACATTAAAATGCGAGCAACATCAAGAAGGTGCTGATTTTTGCATTCAGCAGCTCCATTCCATTGATATGCAAAAGCAAAATTCATCTAATCAACAATGCCATTATTAGAACCAAAGGAACCAAAACCAAAGTGCATACACACTCAAGAGTATTTTTTTTTAAAGAGTTTGAATAGGAGGGAAAATGCACTTTATCTCAAAATAAAAAGGTTGGTATACAAAGAAAACTTTAGACAGACACTTTAGCAACTAACAAAAAAAAAAAAAATACACTTTAGCAACTGCAACTGGTAAGTCGAGTATGGTCATAAATAATAGCAATACTCCAAAACCAAACAGAGTCAACACTAGACTAAGACTAATAAAAGATGAGGAAGATGTCGTAATTACAAGGACACTAGTGTAAAGAGATTGTAGAAAACTGCAAAAAAATACAGTTGGTAAACACGACTTAAAAAGCCCTGGTACTCCCACCATCATGGAATGGAAAATTCATTAAAAAGAAGATGGAAGCCTACAATCCACAATGCTTCATAGAAACCTTCATTGATAGGTGGACAGTAACTTGCCCAACCTACCAAACAGCTCCTACAATGATCAAGACATCTTTACCATTGACAACTTAGACCAGATCTATAACTATCTCCATGATAGGTTGATGCAGAATGATTTGTTGGTGTTTAGAATTTGATTTGATTGATCAAGCCCATTCGATAAAATTATTTGAGTTGAAATGAGTCTAGTCTAAGTTCTGCCTAGTTATGACTAATAAAGCCAGTTAAATTAAAGCAATTAGCTTAGCTTAGATCTTCATTATTTATTAATTTATTAGTTTATTTAATCTCACATCGTTAGTTAAGGTTTGTGGTGTAGGAAAACCTTCTATTTATAGAGTCCAAAGTCCATAAGCATCTTAATTATATCTTGAACGATAGCAAATTCTTGTTTTCATTCATGCAATTAAATTTTTAGTTCATGAAATTGAATCGTCAGAGTTAATACCCCAACGGAAGGGTAAAAGTTTAAGGAGAAAATCTATAAACCCCTGAAATTATTATTTTCTTTTGGGTTCTCAAAAAAGAAAAATATACACTGCCAACTGAAATTCTTCTTCAATGAAACCTAATATCAAGAAAGGATTTATAACGTGGAAAGACATCCAAACTAAATTAAAATAAAAACAATAAGGAGGGATTTGAAAGACATTAAGCAAGCCTATTCATTTAAATCTTTCTTACGCAAGTGCACGGTGTTCTCATACAAGCCAAACTCACTGCCCGCCTTATGACCACCCCATCCCCAACCCCACACTTCTCATGCCATGACTATCTCCCTCTTATGTAACAAAGACTCTACTTTGAGCCCTAATTCTATGTTTAATCTATGATTAATCAAATCCTTCATCCCTATAAATCTAATTCTCGTTGGGTTTTTATTTAGATTCCTTATGTTTATCGGAATTGCTCAATACTTCAAAAGAGTCATCCAAATTTTTTTTCGAGAGAATATAACTATTCAAATTAAGATTATGTGGGAACCATAGATGTTCTCGTTCCCTATTTTTATAAATTTGAAAGGTCTACATAGCTTTAAGTTTCTTGTTAAATCCTACCTTTTTCTTTCATAATTGTTAAATCCTAACTTACACTCAATCTAATTAAATTTTAGCATTTTACCAGGTAAATTTACAAAATTTGATTTTTTTGATAATCAAAAACCTATCATCAGTTTTCTTTTGTGATGTTCTTATGAAAAAGTGTCATATAAAATTTATTAATCATTAAATGTGTACTTATCTAGCTATCCCGCATCACGCAAGCTGGTAGAGAGCATGGAGGGGTTGTCCGTCGGGCAATAAGACCTTTAATAAGGAAGAGCTTTCAAATAACGATGAAATCTTTGAGACTGTGCAAAGACAAGGACAGAGACATGCGGTAGGTAGCTCAAATAGATATTCAACTTTCCAAGTATTCAAGTGGGAAAGGTCACCAATTTTAGCAGTAGTGGAACTTTTGTAAGCTCTACAAAGGGAATAGGGAAACAAAACATCTCACACATAAGCATTACCAATATAGAATCAGTAGTAGAGTGTTTCACCTTATATCTAAATATGATGCTTGCTAAGTGGACTTAGGTATAAGATGAAAAAGCAAATTGCAAAGAAAAGGAACTGATTTGATTAACAATCAAGAGTTCACTACAGAACCCATGCTGATGAACTGATAATGCTCATTAAGACATTTTGTAAATGTGCATAAAGGAAACCAAAATTCATCTTGATAGTTTTTTTTTATAATAATCTTGATAGTTACATATATGAATATATAACCCAACACACTGCAATTTCCTCGCCGAACATCAAAATTGTGGTGATCTGATTCAAACTCCGGTACTAAAACAAGCTCCTTCTTTACTAGGCTAGGAAAGCACCACTTAGGTTAGTTATATGAATATGTACCTATTGGGACACACGCATACCCATATAGCAATACCCAACTAATGATATTATCTTCATAACAATTTCTTCCTAGAACTCTTTCATTTTATATCAAAACAATGAACCAAAAAAGTGCATGATGCGCTACATTACATTATATTGTGAAAGAAAGATTCCATACCTTGAAAAGTGTAATATCAGGAGATGTTTCATATCGATGAGATAACCGAACTACAGCATCTTTACTTGGGTCTCCTGTTAGTACCCATTCCTCAGCTACAGGAACAAATGGAAGCCTTTCTTGGCTATCATTTGAATACACCCGTTCGTCAAGTATACCAGACATTGTTTCCAAGGAAGCCTTCTGAGATAGTGATAGTCCTGGACTCTTTCTTTTCCTCAGTGAATCCTTTTGAGTAGTCTTATTTACAGTATCACGAGGCACCCAAGAGAATGCTTTGCGAGCTTCTTTTTGCAAATTACCAATACTTTGCGTTAAGGTTGACCTAATAGGCACAATTGTTTTCCCTTTGCATTTTGGCCTTGAGCTGGAAACCATTGGAAAAGGTTCTCTAGTATTAGAAGTTATGTTGACAGCAACAGCTTTAGCAGCATATGAAAGAATTAGATTATCATCCCTCAAGGATGGAAACTCTTTCAAGACCTGCACAAACATTAAAAATAGGAGAAAGTAAATGCAAATAAAAGGAATATTTTATATCAAATTATTGAAGAGGAATTATTTTCTTCCAGCTAAACGTGAATCTGTGAAGTTTACAGTTTTATAAGAAATAGACATTCCAGGTCTACAAATATACCAATGAAGCTGATTGCAGCTGCTTCATCATCAAAAGAACCTCAAGAATCAAATGAGGATATTCATGTAGTGCAGAACATCGCTGTTGAGAGGGCAATGGCAATAAAGCAAGCACTCGAAGACCAATGGCCCATGAATTAAGGCGCACAAATTCACCATCTGACAAGTTCCCAACGCGCTGCTTGAGAAAAAAATGTACCTATATAACAGAAAGTTATTAAGAAAATATGACAAGGACATATATGAATATGCAGAGGACATTTGGCGAGGGATACAAGTAGTTGTTTGGAACGTAAGTCAGGCAATAGCTGCATAGCTCCAACAGCAACTGGTAGAGCATCATCAGAGCCTTCTAATGAAGAAAGAAATCTTGAAGCCTCTGCAGGACCACCACCACTAAGAGGATCCGCAGTGAGCAATTTTACAAGTTGGCGACCCTTCAGCTCTCTCCGAAGATCAATAGATAATAATGCGCTTTCAGCAACTTCAAGGGCAGCAGAAACAGCACCTTTGCCAGCAAGCCTAAGTGCTAGGCCTTCAGGATCCTTCATAAAAGCTGCTTCTACCTGATCAAATTTATAAAATTAAAATAAATAAGGTGAACCAACCAATTTTAAATATTACTTCACAGCTCTTCGGATAAATCTACCAAAGGAATGAGATGGATATATAACAAGAGAGAGAGAGACCTCTTGCCAAGTTTTATAATGGTCATCAGCACACAAAATGTGGTTGTACCTTTGCAAAGCTTGTTTTCTTTGCAAAACCTAACATCAATAAAATAAATAATCATTACGGACAGCAAGACAAGATAAAATATTTGTAAAACATTATTATATAATTGTCTAGGCATGAACAAAGTGCATGCTAATATATGTGTGTGTGTGTGTGTGAGTCTGTGGAATATTGTCATCTCTCGGTGCAAATACAAACATGTTGCACTGAGATATGACAATATCATATGGAATATTAGGCTTTGCCTTGAGAATAATAGGATGTAAGCTAAGAACCAGAATGATATTAACGGAAAGGATCATCAGATGGCATTAAATTAACAAACCCCAAATTACATGTCAAATTTTAGCCAAACAAAAAGTTCTGCCAAAGGATTTGATGTGCTAGTATCAGAAGCCGTCAAGCCAAATCACAAATCATGGACTATGAATTAACATATGGTGAGTGCTGGATAAAAATGTTTACGAATATAGTAAAAAGTGTATAAAAAATAATAAAGAAGTTTCTTAGCTACCTCAGGCCTAATTGGATCCTTTTCAGGTAGATGGCAGCCGCACATGGCTAGAACATCAATTGCAGCATTTAGCTCCCATCTAGGTAGATACCTGCAAATTATACATCCAAGTTTACTGGAGAAATTAAAAGGATATCAGACAAAAAAAAATCAAAATATTTCACCAGAAAAGCATGTGAACTCTGTTGTGTGCTACTTTGAATGAAGAGGAACTAATCTAGTCGTGATGATCAGTGGCTTTAGGAGCAACTTCTTGCGACAATCATGCTGATCTGTTTGTCGGGGGATGGTATACAAGTTTGGATGATGCTAACAAGAATGCCAGCTTAAGCCAAAAAGGGGAAAATATACAACTGTTTGGCATAGATTTTGTGAATGGAGTATGTTAAATACCAGAGAACAATGAAATTATGCAAAACCAAAGTGTTCAAAACTTGTCAAATCTGTTCCTTAATTCTCAATGATTTGTTGCCAAATTTGTTCCTTGATTCTAGATGATTTGTTGTTATATTTGTTCCTTGAGTTTAGATTAATTGTTGCCAAATTTGTTCCATGATTCTCGAGGATATGTCACTAGATTTTTCTCCGTTCTCCTTTTTACCTTCCATATCTATTAGTCAAAGGAGATATTCAATTAGTAGGATGTTTAGGAGTAATTAGTTGTAATTAGTTTCCAATCTTTTGTTGTTCTCTTTCTACTATAAAAAGAGAAGCTCTCAAATGTAGTGTGTGATGGAGTAATTAGTTGTAATTAGTTTCCAATCTTTTGTTGTTCTCTTTCTACTATAAAAAGAGAAGCTCTCAAATGTAGTGTGTGATGAATTAATAAAATCTCTCTTCCCCTTTCCACTCGACGTTTTGATATCAAAGCAAGAATATTACAAATTCATGTAGAACCCTAGGTGCCTCTACTCAACACCTCAGACTAAAAAAACTCTTTTATCGTCGCCTATCTCCATCATGTCAAAAATCCAATCGAAGTCCGCCCTGGCTTCACAGACTTCAATTGTTCCCAAACCCTCTCACAAAACTAAATCACATCCAGCCCAAATCAAAACTATTCATTTCAATAATGATACCTTTGTTTCAGCAATACATAAGAGGGTAAGGAAAATTAGATACCTAACTAAATATGTTTAAGAGCCGGCTAGCATGAATCTGTCACACGCCACCTTGGATGTTGAAAATTCCAAGGTTATGATGTGGCTTGTGAATTGGATAGAGGACGACATTAGCAAAAATTATATGTGCTTCTTTACTGCTAAGGAGTTTTTGGATAATATTACCCAAATGTATTCTGGTTTGGGCAACAAATCTCAAGCGTGTAAAGTCACCTTGACGCTTGGAGAAATTCGTCAAGTTAACGATGCATACACTAAATACTTACAATTCTTTGAAGCACTTGTGACAAGAATTGGATGTCATTAATGATCAAGAGTGGAAGTGACTTGATGATGCTAGTTAGTACCCAGCAATTGTTGATGCTAATAGAGTTTTTAAATTTTTTATTTGCCTCAATGTGGAGTTTGACGAGGTTAGAGGAAGAACTATTGGAAGGAATCCCCTAGCCTTTGACGAACGACGTCGTCTTTCAAGTGCACTGTGAAAAGAAACAAAGGGGTGTCATGCTAGGAAAGAAGGGTAGTGCAAATACTGCAACAGAAGGCTTGACAAGAAGATTGACGAGAAGCCTTGTGTGTGGTGTGATCATTGAAATAAACCACGCCACACTAGAGAAACTTGCTGGCATATTATCTAGCTAATTAGAAGCACAAAAGAAACCAGTAGTCCACTCCCATTAGTAAAGCCCAAAATGATCAACTACTGAAGCCTCTAAAGGCCACCTCAAACACTAGTACTCCTAATTGTTTCATGGCTCATACAAGTATAAATTCTTTTGCTCTTACTACAGCCTTTAATTCCCTCCTTGGATCAGAAGAGCCTCATCAAATAACAAGTTTATCTCATTATTCCATTCATATACTCCCTGTTCTGGTCACAAAACAAAATTTGAATTGCTGATAGAAGTTTCTCTTCTATTGTTGGAAAAGGCATAATTAAACTGAGGGTATACATCTTACATTTGTACTCCATGCACATAAACTTGCATGCAGCCTCTCATCTATCAGCAAATTTTCCAAGGATTCTAACTTTGTGTCAATATTTCTCGACTCTGATTGTGTTTTTCAAGACAGGAACTTAGGGACCACCACAGCAATCCTACACACATACATGGACTTCACTATTTTGATGAGGCCTCCTTCAGTAACAAAAAGACACAAGCTTACAATAGTATGAGTTCAAAATCTATTTTGAAACAAATAATGCAATCGCACCTTAGGCTAGGCCATCCTAGTTTTCCTTGAAAAATTTATTTCATTCTATATTCAAAGATTCTTTACTTCAATGTGAAATTTGCCATTTGTCGAAACGTCATCGAGTAGAGTTTGTTTCAAAAATCAATTGTCCTTCAAAACCATTTTATTTAGTTCATATTGATAATTAGGGACCTTCAAATATTACTACATTGTCTGAAAAAAAGTGATCTTTGAAAAAAAAGTGATTTATCACTTTTATTGATGATCACATGATAAGATGTTCAATTTTATCTTATGATCAGAAATTTGAAATTGCAAACCGTTTAAAGGATTTTTACAATTTGATCAAAACTCAATTTACACAAAAATCTGCATTCTTAGGTCAAATAACAGAACTAGATATTTTAATGAATGCTTCTGGATTTTTTTAAAAAAATAAAAGAGTTCATCAACCTACATGTCATGAAACTCCTCAACAAAATGAAATTATTGAAAGAAAAAATAGACAATTACTTGACATAACTAGAGCCATCATGTTTTCAATGAATGTGCTAAAATATCAGTGGGGAGATGAAATTTCAACAGGATCTTATTTGACAAATCAAATGTCATCTCAAGATTTAAATTTTGAAATACCTTTAAACAAATTGAACGAAAATTTTCCAAGGATTAAAGCTTACTTTGAAATTCCTTTAAAGTACGACCAAACTAGACTCCATAGTCTGAGGTCCTTGCTTAAGGAAAAATGCGAAGTAAAAGAATATCTAGTCTATACCCAAAAAGACAGTAAAGCACCTAACTCTCATATTTCAATTGACTTTGATAAAGGAAAATGACTCGATATGAATTTGACTGGGTTCCATTACTAAGAGAAACTAGACTCGAATGTCTATTGATCTATGCTTCATCGTTTACTTCATATTATTTATAATGTTACAATCAAAGTTGATCCTAAATATGAAAAAGCATTTCATTGGATACACCCTATGTGAAAAAGGGAAAGAAAGCTCATGCCAGTATGGATATATCTTACGTTCATTGAAAAAACAATTTATTTCAACAAACAACAAATCTTCAAGGGGAAAGTGACATTGAATGATTTTTGGTAGATTTCTGAGCCCCTACTATAAGTAATTTTGTCACCAATATAATCTAATAAACAGGAACAAGAAATTAATTTTCATAATAACAAGATTGAAGAGAATCCTAGGAAATAACACCTCCATATACGACATGTCCATGCGAATACTATTTCAGACACGAACACGAGGTCACAGGGGACATAGTGTTGAACATGCTACATGACATGTCCTAATAAAAAAATATTTTAACAAATGAAGGACACTTATTGGACACTCCATGATACTTCAGGACACTTGGGAATACTTCTAAAATGCTTTTAGGACACTCTAAAACACTTTAGAACAACCAAAGACACATTTAAGATGCTTTTGGGACACTCCAAGACACCTCAGGACAGTTGAGAATACTTCCAAGGGACTTCTTAAACGCTTCCAACATATTTCTTAAAAAAATATCTAAGATACTTTCAGAATACTTACAGATAGAGGACACTCATTAAAAGCATTGCTCTATATCTGAATTACAAAATTGCTTATCATTTATTCTTTTATTAAGTAATAAAAAATAAAGCTTCTCACCTTAATTAAGTACAAAACCTTTATTTTTTAAGTAATTTTCTCAAACTAAAAGCTCTAATCCCAAATAAAGCTTCCTCGCCCCTTTTTACTGTCGGACTCACACTAGCTCTCCTCACACAACAGAACTGCAATGCTCTCTGCGTGGTTGCTTTCCTTTCTTTCATCTTCATGGCTACTCTATACACAATAGAAAGCAGAAGTTACTCAACCATAGCTCTGCTCTTTGCTCTCCTCCACAACGCGAACGAGGTCTATCATTTTGCTCCCAAGGCCTTCTCTACTACTCAAAGTGGCTCTCCTTGTCCTCCCTCCCACATCCCTCATCACATTGATAGTCCCCATTGGTTCTCCACCTCAAGCATTTATAAATCACATGTTTCTCTTATCTTTCTCAACATACTAATTGCTCTTCTTCCCCTTCATTAGCTTGGTACTTCATTTCTTTAGCTATGGTTTAAATGTCATTATTAATTTTTTAAAGGCTTGCAACTATCATATAGTTTCTTCATTATTAGTTGTTACATGTTATTAAACATATAATTATTGTTATTATATTATTTGTTATATCATGTCGTATTTGTCTTACATTTTGAAAGTCATCACATCATCATATCCTGTCATGTTACCATGTCTCTGTACCGTGTTTGTGCCTTATAAAGAAAACCCTAGTCAACAAATGTCAAACATTGTTGAATCTAATGCACGGGGAGAAATATTGCAACAAAATCTAAGAAATTCTCGGTCTCTAGATTATCTAGAAGAATGTCTCGTAAGAACTACAGTTTGCTTATTCCTCCAGCTACTAATCAATCACAAAATCCAAGTGATGGCCTTTCAAGTACTCAAATAAAATCTAAATTGATCCTATTCTTTAAATTCACAACCCTTCAATTTTTTTTGGTTTGGATCTCCTAATGGCCACTAGAAAAGGATTTCAACTTATACTAAACATTCTATTGCAAAATACTTGTATTATAAAAAAATTTCAGATAAACATAAAGACGTTCTATCAAAAATTTCTAACCTATGTGTACTTAGAATGATTCAAGAAGCACTTAGTAGCTGGGATTAGTAGACATGGAGGACATGAGTGCTCTTGAAAAAAGTGGAACATGGGAAATAGTTGATTTGCCAAAAGATAAGACTAATGTTGGTCGCATGTGGGTCTTTACCATAAATTGCAGTGCTAATGGGAACGTTGAAAAATGAGATGCAGTTTGAAGCAAAAGCGTTTACTCAGACATTTGAGGTAGACTATCAAAAGACTCTCACTCCAATAGCCAAGATCAACACCATTCCGACTACTTCCTATTCCTTAAGCAACAACTAGATATTACATCAGCTTGATATAAATATACTTTCCTAAATGACAACCTAGAAGAAGTTTTATGAATCTTCCACCTGGATTTGAGAAAGAATTGGGGAAGAACAAGGTTTGCAGATTTTAAAAAGAAGGATCAAGCAATATAGTAAAAGGATATAGTTATTCTTAGAGTCAAGCTAATCATAGCATGTTCTACAAACACTCAAGGATAGGAAAAGTGTCATGCTTATTGTTTATGTAGATGATATAATCCTTACAGGTGATGACATTGAGGAAATTGGGAATATAAAGAAGAAGCCAGCTAGAGAGTTTGAGATTAAGGGTTTGGTATAGAGTTTGCTAGATCCAAGGAAGGAATTTTTGTGAATCAATGAAGTGTGTCCTTAAAATGCTTGATGAAACTGGGATGCTCGGATGTAAGGCAGATGAAAGTCCCATGAAACTCGATATGATGTTACAAGCAACTAAAGCAATGGATGTCGTGAATAGAGAACACTACAAGAGACTCATGGGAAGGCAAATCTGCCTGTCACACAACCATCCTAACGTTTCTTTTTTTGTTAGTATAGTAAGCCAATTCATGTAATTTTCGGGCTAAGAGCACTTTGAAGTTGTTTATTGAATTAGCACCTAAAAGGAACTCTAAGTAAAGGACTATTCTTTAGGAATCATGGTCACTTGCAAAAAGAGACTTATATAGATGCAAATTGGGCAGGAAGTGTTATATCATACTTCTGTCGATGGACATTTGGTCACTTGAAGTAAACACAAAATGTGGTGGCCAGGAGTAATGTTAAAGCTAAATCCAAATGAGTTGCACATGGAATATAAGAAGTTTTATGGTAGAAGAAGCTTCTTAAAGAATTGAAAATTCCCATGCCAACATCGATCAAAATCTACAGCAACAACAAATCATCTATTGTCATTGCTTAAAACTCAGACCTCATGATGCAATGAAGCACGTGGAAGTTGACAAGCACTTCATCAAAGAAAATTTGATAGTAGAATCATGTGCATGCCATATATTCCTATTATCAACTAGGTTGTAGATGTTCAAACTAAAGGGTTTGCACAAGTAGTTTGAGGATTTTATTTCTAAGTTCGCAATGGAAGATATTTTTATGCTAGCTTGAGGGGGAATATTGAAAGCCTAAGGGAGAGTATTGAAAACTTGTCAAATCTGTTCCCTAATTCTCGAGCATTCGTTGTCAAATCTGTTCCTTGATTCTACAAGAACTGTTACCAGATCTTTCATCATTCTCCTTTTTTTTCTCATTCATCATCTATTAATCAAAGGAAATATTCCATGAGGACGATGTATAATTAGCTTACCATTTTATGTAGCTCTCTTTCTGCTATAGCAAGAGAAGCTCTAGATTGTATTGTGTATGATAAATTAATAAAATTTCTTCTTCTTTCCTCTCACCTTTTCAAAGTTTTCCAACAAGGCTTGTATGCAACATACATTTGACACAAACAACTGAAATAAATCAAACAAATCATCACTGTTCAAGAAGTATAAATACGGAATTCATGAAATGGACACTTGAATGTCATGCATCAATGATCTTAAAGTTGTCTGCATTCTTGAGCATTTTCCAAGTAGCATGTCAAAAGATTCTTCCTACCCTTCCTTGCTTGTAAGCAGTCCATTAATTTTAAATCCAAGCTCCATACAGGAAGGCATACGCTTAAGTTACCATATTATTATAGGCTTTTATTAATCTCGGACCATTTTTACTTTTTCCTGTCTAGGACCATTGAATTTGGCTTTCCTACAACACATAGCAGACTAATTTATTCTAATATGAAGAGAATTTCGAATAACAACATCCTATCAAAGCAAATTAAATAACCTCCTAGTCAGCATGACCATCCCTCCTCCCCTGAGCAAGCCCCACTACAGCCACATTGAGTGGCACAAACAGGGTAATCCGCACAGTATTTGCATGAGCCCAGAGCCCTCCCTCTTCATGAGGGACCGCAGCAGCCCTCTAAATGAGGTAGGCATGATGCAGTAAGAATTGATCTGAAGGGATTTATTCATATTTTGGTTGTTGTAGTCAAGTCTTTGTCTCCGTCAACAATTATGTGGATACCTTCATCAAACAAAATGGTGCCAATTTTTGGGCAAGAAATTTTGAATTTCTTGTGGCTCTGATGAAAATTTAGCACATCTAGACACGCCACATAAGAGAGGCATTGCCAAGAATGCCGAATGGCATGATTTTGATTTGCAACTCTAACTTGTAAGTTGAACAAGTTAAAGGAATGTACCATGGCAATGTGGGATTTTCTCCAATCTACCTACTCCAAATACATTAATGTCTCACACATATAAACTTCATATTCTCACTATAAAACATGAGATGGCTCGAACCATGGGTGTGTATATAGTCTAGAGTAGCATCCATGAAGTGAATGGCTAAGGCAAATTGATCTCTGGGTTGCTTCTCGAGGACATCAAGGTCATAGCATTCCAAATCCAATGACAAGAATCCTCCTAGTAGGTTAGAAAAGATTTCCCTTCTCCAACATTTAACATAGCCATATATTCGATAGCTTCCTTAAAGCTGCTTCTCATAAGGATGCTAAAGCAATGGGGTCAGTTATTGTAGCACCTTGTAGCATGCACCAGGCATCATGTTTCACTCCCTTATCACCATAACAAATCCCTGATAGATTTGCAAAACTCCAACTTGGATGTGTGTCAGTGAAGCCCTTGAAGCCTAAGATTCCAACAGATATTAGTTTTCCTTCATCTCCAAGACATATCAAAACTCTATCGATGTCTTAATCATGGCATAACGCATCATGATTTGGACTGAACCAATACCAACTACCTTGGCTATAGATTCATTGCCCAGGAACATTTTTGTCATCCTCCCATTGAGTGGATTGGGACACATGATAGGAGCAGTCAGAGTTGTGTACCCATCGATTAGCAGGGTATAATCAATCAGAGACACAACACCAAATTTCTCTAGTTCAACTAAACGTAAGCAAAATTTGCCACTTGCACTAAGTGTTTCTACCTCTTAAAGCAACATTTCTTTCAAAGCCCAGAATATTTACAAGAATTATAGATGTCTCAGGAGCATTGGAGGCCATAATGACTAAGAAATATTGCCACAACCCTATAACTACAAGAAATATTGTCTATAATGTACTTCTTCACTTCAACTGACAAAAGGATGTTGCAAACACTTTTATTTTGCAATAATGACAGGAACATCACAGGGCAAACACTTTCTGATGAAAACTTTTGATTTTCCCATTACTCAAGCAATAATTTGCACTATGATATTCCGGTCATTATGTAAATTGCCAATAGGCACTAACCTTGTTCTTTGTAAATGCATCAAACACATTGAAGTGGATTGCATTTCACAAAAAATAATACTATTCCACACATCACTAAAAATCAGCTAGTTGAGACCATCACCAATCTTTGGGTTCCTCTTGATTTTCTATTATGCAACTAACTAGATATGATTGATACCTATGTTCCAGTTTGGGAAAAGGTGTTACATTATCACATTACTGCAAGCATTTGATTATGTTTATTTACATTGGCAATTTACGGCATTTCCACTTCTCTAGGAACACTGCATTTGGTTCTATAATATAAAGGAGACTACTTCATTCCAATATGAAGAGAACTAGGTTCTGAACAACATATGCAACCAACTACGAAAAGTCAATGGGACAACTTGACAGCAGTGTAGCAGATAATATTATCCCACCAATGCACTATATGAAGCCACATAATACACACGTCTCATCATACATCTCAAATGGGTATCTTTGGTCGTAGTGTTCTAGAAGATAAGTGGGGAAGATATTCAATAGAGCTCCTTCCAATTTGAATAATTCCTTCCAAAACTTGCTTAATAGCATTGAGTCCTGATCAGTTACAATAACCTGAGACACATTACGCAACTTACAAATATAACCCCTAAACTTTTAATATGATAGTTGTAAAATGGACCCAATCAGTTACAGTAATCCTAAAAATATTATGCAACTTACATAACTTTAAAACTTTGACAGTTGTAAAGGCTTGTGACAAGATGTGAATATTTGCTCAACTTTTGCAATATCACCAAGAAGCATTTATTTGCTAAGCTTTTGCAATATCATAAAAGCCATTGAAATTTCAATCCACCTCACTAGGAATAGGCTGTGGATTGTAATAGTTCTGGTTGTGTTATTCTTATGCCACTTACCAATAATTAATTGCACAAGCTTCCTTTTCTCATTCAAGAATAACATAACTTGTCCTACCAATTCTCGCCATGACACCAGAGCTACCACAAGCTTGATCAAAGTGCAAGTTAAATGTTTGACTAGTATTCGCTTTATTTCACGCCAGCCTTCATTAAGCCTAAATTTTGGGCCAAACTAATCCTCGGTAAGTCGAGCTTATAAATAAGCATTATAAAAATAAGGAAAAAGGGAAGTAAATAAAAAGATGGTTCAATGGTGTTTTAAAGCTAATCACTTGAGCTACAAGTTCAGCATCACTTCCCCAGTGCTTGGTCCAATGGATTGTTATTAGAAAATTTGAAAGTACATAACTATTGAAAGAGGAAATTGCTCAACTGTTCATATGTTCAGATCACGTAGTCATGAATAGCACCAAGCCAGTAGAGAGTGAACTTGGTGGATCATTTTTAAGGCATAGCCTTTCATTGCTATTATCACACGTGCAAGATAGCTCACAAGGCCACACAGACTCAATGCCATCCCCACTTGCCACCAACATCTAACTACCAATCCCTCATGAGTGCGACACGCAGCACCTTCATTTCAAAGCAACGCAAGCACAATTACCACTACATATCAAACCACCTTAGTGGCTTGTTGGGATGCTGAGACTTGTTTTGCAAACCAGCAATCCCTCATGTGGCATGCGCCTTTTCTTCATGTTGGAGGAGGGAACATGATGGGAACACAGATCAACATTGAATTGGACGGTTAGGATGACATCATGTGTTGAATCAGAATTCAAATTCAAATTCAAATTAATCAAAGCTATTAGAGATTTTCATATTTGCTTTATTTAGATTTGATTTGATTCAGAGCATATTTGAGAGATTTGAATACTCGTCATATTTGGAGCTGATTTTATTTTATTGTGATAGAATTAGTTTTATATTTGCTTTTATTTATTTAATATTCTATTTTCCGCATTCAATATTGTATTTTCAAATTTCTTCATAAGACCTCTATATATAAAGAGGTCGCCCTGCATTATAATAAAAAATAGCAATTGGTGAATGAAATTATGTTAGAATTTTCTTAAAACTTAGATCCGGGTTAAGGGGCGATATTCCGGTGAAGGAAAGGGTAGGGTTAGCCTTTGGTGAGAATCCTCAAATTAGCCTAGTTATCCACTGTTCAGAAAAAAAAAATTCCTCTACCCATTGCTTTCTCTCTCTTCGGATCATCTCCGAGCACCTCCAATACTTTGCGCACTTGCCTACCTCTGAAAGCTCACCTGCCTCCGATGCCCACTGCCTCCTCATTCGTCGCACCTGACACGCGTCCACCTCCGCTACCCGCTGCCTCGTTGACCAGCGCGAGACGACTCGCCATTTTCTTTGCCGCTCGACTCGCTATTTCGCCAGAAGAACGTGCCACCCGAGCACGCCGACCTGAGCCACTTGCCTCACCTACATTGCGACTACTTGAACTAATCATATTCTACTTTAAGGTATAAATTCTTTCCTGGACCCAATTAATCTGATTATTTGATTTCAATATAAATTATTTACTTGACTTGGATTATTTATTTAGCTCTAATTGTGTGACCTGATATTTATTTGAGTGACAATTACTGTTAGATTTAAGTGTGAGACATCTGTCCTAAATTCCTGAACCTCGGATCTGACTTATTGAATTTAAATTGACGTCCTAATCTAATTTGATAAATTATTATTTATCAAACGATCCAGTTTAATTTTAATTTTAATTTTAAAATATTTTTAACTTACAGAATTTAGAATCTTATTTATCATATAATTCATTTAGAAAATATTTTGCGCTTAATTAAAAATAATTTGCTAATTAAATTTTACTGAATATAAATATAAAACATAATTTATATTTATTTTTCGTCTCGCATCAGAACATATAGTACCAGTAAGTGTCATAGCACTTAGCGGCTCCTAGTAATGTAATATTTCCTCAACAATAGCCCAACATATTGGTTAACCACCCTCCCCCCTCCCTCCCCAAAAAAAACACGCACATATTTTGTTTTTTGAAGGTGTGGCCTAGACATTGCATTAATTAAAATAAAATTACAAAAAGTACATATGTAACCCCACTCTAAGAGGGTACAAAAGTCAAAAGGAATGGGATAATCCCTTCCCCACAAGAAATCTCCTAATGTTGCTACATGAGCCGAGAAGTCTGCAGCAACACTTCTATCGATACGTGAGATCCTACACAAGTGAAAACTAAAAAGAAAGTAACCTTTCTTAGTATCTAGTATCTACATGTTATAGTATTTTTCCAGCCTTCATGCCTTCAAGTGAATCTCCCTTTAACCAAATCCCATGGTAAACCTTGGCCCATTTGGAGGTTGCTTTAAGACCCACGCACACACATATATTACCATTATAACAAAGATATATTAACTTTAAGCAATTACAGTTGTCTATAAGAATAGAATCATTCCTCGATCATAATCTACTAGCTTAAATTTTCAAGTTTTTCAAGTCAATTAGTTATGAAAAGGATTTAACATGATATCATAGCTACTTCTCAACTTCAACACAAAAAAGCTACATATGCTTCATTGAATCTATACTAAAAATCAAAATAAGACGTGTTTTGTTTAGCTCATGCTTTGAAACCCAAAAAGTTTAGGTCAATTAGTTGCCAAAAATTTTAACCTTGTCCAGGACTAGTAGAGCTCAAATATACGCTTACAAAGTAATAGAGTCTAACATTCTGCACATCTTGGAAATATCTTGGGCTGGTCTACAAATTTCCAGGAATTTTCACCAAATTGCATCACTATTTTGCTTTAGTAAGATTAGTTACAGCACACTTCAAATTTGGCTATTGATAAAACTAACTTGATCTAAAGATCCAGGCTAAAATTACAATTATACTCTCGTATATCCATCTAGCCTCACTCTCATACAACAAAAGTCATATGCTTTATGATTGTGGACATAAAAGTTTAGCATTCAAGGGGAACAAAAACTACAGTGATATTTTGAATTAGTAATCCGATAAAGCATACTTACTTGAGAGCAAGCCTAGCTGCTAATTGTTTGTCCTTCAGTCTAATGCAGTACTGCCAAGTACTACTTCCAGAAGTATGTGCTCCATAGCCATCTAGTTGCCCTGTGATTGGATCGGTGTCTTCATCCCTCTCAATAAGTAATTGAAGCAAACGGTCAAATGCTCCATTGCGTAAACAACGATCAGATAAAGCAACGGCATCCAGAAGCTTCCCTTCATTTATTAACCTATCATAAACAAATAAGGGAAATCAAAAACTAATAAACAGGACTTCACTAGCAAGAATAAAATGTTAAAAAAGAAAAATAAAGTCCTACAATCATTATAAAGGACACAGCACATTACAAAATAGTAATGACATTTTACTAATATTATTGGTAACTAAATATACACGATCATCGTTCACAACCAAAAAACATGTCAAAAAAAAAACTCTATGGTACAGAATTAATACATATTAATCATTCCGGGTCCTATGACCAAGGATTCTTCATGTAAGCAAAATATATAAACAAAACAAAACCATCATAACAAGTTAATTTTTTATCTCATAAAAAAGACAAACAAATTCTCCAGTAAAATACAAATTTACAAACTCCTTATTTGTTACATAATTGTTTGATAAACTGTCAGAATGCATTCTAATTTTGAGATTAAGGATAAAAATTAAAATAAACTGTAGCCTACAGTAGAACAAAATTTTTCTTAGCCTTCTTACTCATTTCAAAAATTATTCTTTATCATTTCAGATTATTCTTCAATTGGTTAATGAAATATCTTGAGAATATTTCCCATTCAATAAACAATAATAAGACTTGATTAAGCGATAATCACATAAAATACATTAACAAGAAAATAAAGTTCAGCAAGAAAAAAATTCAGTAAGAATCAAATTGATAGTAATAAATAGCAGATCCAGAGTAATGATGACAAAATTAACAATATTAGAATTAAGTTAAATATAACAAACAAACAATAATCACCAGATGATATACAAAAAAAAAAAAATTGATTAAACAAAAAAATATTTTATGTGATTATAATCAGTAATTCAGTATAAATAAACCAATTCAACTAAATAAACATAATGTTATAATATTATGAGCTAAAAGCACACCTTACAGATTAAAAGGAAAGCTTTATGAGACAAACATGCCACAAAAATTATAGAGAAAATACCTTATTCCTGTTAAGATAGACTATTGAAAGAATAGTATCAACTAGTTCAAAAAAAAAGGATTATGGAGAATAGACTTAGGTAGAATGGGAATATAAAATAGGAGTCAAGGATGCAACTTTAGGGCAAGTATATAACATTTTAGTCAAAAAAAAGAAAAAGAATGGATTGGCAAGGGGTGACATGGTTAGATATTATATAATATTATAGAGGTAATTCCATTCAAACCCCTGAGGTATAACCCAGATTCCATATAGATCAACAAAAATGAAAACGTGCCATCCGGGTACCTCCTGCACAAGTTTTTCCTAATGAGTCCTTTTTAACATATTCTATTAAATTTGAGCATTAAGTTGTCATTTTAAAATTTTCAAAAACATATTTAAGCATTGCAAATATATTTAAGTATTTCTAATTGTTATTCTAAGCTCAATTATATCTTTTTCTCCATATCCTAATCTATAATAATAATTTTTAATATTTAAATAAACATATTAAATTTTTAAAAATAATAATTTAATAGTCAAACTTAACGGAATCACGTGGAAAACCTTTATCCAGACGACATATTTTTTTGTTTTTATGGACCTGCATGGACTCATGGATGGAATCACCCATGTGTTAGTTAAAATTCAAAGTTCCATTGGACAAGATAAATAGTCTAAAAAAGAATTTGCAAACAAAAATAGATATTCGAACGAGGCTTTTAATGATGATGATGATGACAACTATACGATACCCAAGCAACTGCCTTGCCACAACTTTAGGATTGTGTCTAAACCATGGAAGTAAATTTTGTTCCAAGTTACAATTAAAGGACCCTTTACATAGGACCATGTGGTTTTAGACAGTGAAGAGAACTGTTTATTGTTTAGCTATTCTTTGTATTCAGAAGAGTAATTTGCTACATTCGACAACTAGTTAGAGGAAATTGAAAGAGTAAGGAGTTTTGACATTGTCCAATAATCCAAGACTGCTTGCAAGAACTAAAAGGGAAGGATGTCTGCAGCTCTAATTGAGGTTATGATGATGGGCTTGTAGCAAGAAGCTAAGGCTTTGGACTACTATGTTTTACTAGGAAGCAATGAAGAAGCTTCGAAAAATGGAGAAAACAGGAAAGACTTCCAACCATAGACCACTTGTTAGTAGAACTAATTTCCATCAAGCAATATTGAATTTTGCTAAAGGAGCATAGTGACATAAACTACAACACAACAAATGTGCGCGTTTTGTTTTTTGTCAAATAAATATGGATTTATCAATTGGATTTAAGCATAGGTAGATGTGTTACATGTACAAAGACATTTGAAACTTTTGGCAGAAATATTGTAAAGAGAAACTAAGTTTACAAAAATGATAAGAAAATAAGTTTGTATTGCTATTGTATGTTAAATTGCATAAGGATCAAGTGAAAGAAGAGCAAAAAGAAAAAAAAAAATTAAAGCCAATCCCTAACACTTGGAAATAATGCTTAGATGATGTTGATGAAGAACAATGTCGTACCATTGATACACAAAGTTAACAATGGAGAACACCCTAAATAGTTCAAGCGATAAGCATATGCATTACGGTTTACAAGGGTCATGTTGTCAGGTTGGTATCTTTAGAGCAAAGTACCCTTATTTAATGCCGCCTCATTGTAGACATCTATATATCAGCACAGGAGGTAATGCACAGGCTATAGACAACTAAGTGACAGAATGGCTAAATGATGGTAAAGGCAAATATGGAGCAAGCCCATGTGTTAGTTGGGATTTTTTCCATAGTGTGTTTGCCTAGAGGGATTCCCCGATCAATGGAGTGATCTAAGACAGAACTATTTGCTCTCATTTTTTCATCTGTTGTTTAGAGCTACTCTCTACATTGATTCTTAAGTAGATATAGACAAGTACTGTGATTGGTACTAGGGTTACTCCCATCAGGCCTCCCCACTCCCTTTTAATGTTTGCTAACAACCTTGTATTTTTACAAAGGTGATTCTATCAACAACGAAATGAGCGAAAAAGGTGCTTGATTGTTATTATCAAATTTCAGGGTAGACAATGAACTTTGAGAAGTCCTCGATCATCTTTAGTCATACCACCACTACGCACAGAAGATTGTTATCCAGAAGTAGTTTAGAATGTTCGACGGGAAGCAACAATGCTACCTAGGTATTTACTTTACCAACAGTAAACCAAAAAAAAAGATTTCTCAGCCACTATAGTAGATGTCAACAGCAGGATCACTACTTCAAGGGTAAGAAGTTCATCTTTATGATGGTAAAGCAGATTACTCTTATTAACAATACCCCAATGTCCATGCCATTTTACGTTGTCATACAATTGTTCTTCTCAATGTTCTTGACAAGATTGAGAAACTTATCAAGACACTTTTGTGGAGTGACAACGCAAGAACAAAGCCAAGCACAATGACATTGCAGAAGGTGTGCAAGCCAAATAGTGAGGTAGCCTTGGTATAAACTTAAGACTGGATCCAATTCATTGTGGTTGAGCACGCATCCAGATTTATGGATAACTAAAAATGTATTTGGAGGCAAAGCACAAAAGCCAAATATGGATCACGCAATCAGCCCTTTGAGACGAGGAGAGGGACTCCTAGAGCTAGAAGCTCATAAGTATAAGAAGCAAAGTCACTAATGGCCACAAGATCTGGCTTGTTGAGGAAGGATCAACAATGTTCGGCTTGGAAGGCATCTGATTGTCTCCCACACCAATAAGCAGACAGCCTACTTATTTGAATGTTCAAGCAATAGGTTTCTCATGCACTATGCAAACATCTCAATAAGGCAGGCTTAGGACAATGATAGACTTTGACACCTACTTATAACTGGGCTCCAGAGAAGGGTTATGGCTATCCAGAGAACCTACAATAGTGGAGGTGACAAACTTGAGTAGGATGCTACAGAGTCAATAAGGAGCTTTACCACAGAACTTTACTCCAATTAGTTTGTCGTGGAAAATAGACCTCTTTCAGTAACATGGTGTCAAGGAATTCCCAATTTCCCGCTCAATTAAAATCCAATTTTCCAGTGGCAATTGTACAAGAAAACCATCCCCAGGATGGCTTGGCTACATCAAAAATGTCTAATGGAATCAAACCATTGCCTATATGGTTATGGAGTTGAAGAGAGCACTTACCACTAAGGGAATAAATGCAAATTATACAATGAAGTGAGAGACCTTACTCATCAAAGACATGTTTTATTTCCATTTACTGTTTCCTTG
The DNA here is from genome assembly GCA_019297695.1 of Apostasia ramifera. NCBI lineage: Eukaryota > Viridiplantae > Streptophyta > Magnoliopsida > Asparagales > Orchidaceae > Apostasia > Apostasia ramifera. The sequence continues at coordinate 328,360 of JAEMOT010001800.1, read as the reverse complement.
CATGTAACGTTGGACATGATAGCAAAGATCACTACCTTTAATAAAAGGGACCAACAGATTCAATTCGAAGTTGCCACCTTTATTACTAATGGTGGGCTCAAAACTCCAAGGTGTAAGAGCAACCAGTTCACTCACCTAAGGCTACTACTATAGTTCTAAGCATAACAGTCAACAACTTGAGCTAGTCAAAGAGCCGTTGGAACCCAAACACCCTTATCCCCCACCTCCAGGGTGGCTTAAAGTAACTTTCATGGCTTTATACAAGGTAATGGCATTGATAGGTCAGGCTTCATCATTCAAGACCATTTCCTGTAGTCCATCAAAGGTGGCAGGAGAAGAATTCTCACCAATGCAATCAACGCAACTAAAAAGTTGTCTACACTCGAAGGAGCCAAGGGAGTGGCAAATACAGCAGCGACAACTTTAGGCATTTGGCTAAAGGGCGACTCTATAGAGGATCTCCAACTCATTCAGCAAGGGATGCACCATTATAGTGGCACTTGGATGTCGAAAAACCAAGCAAATTAAGCGACAATAGTGCTATATCGGACAACAGAAGTAATCGAGTGATCCAATCCACTACAACAGGAAGTCTGATCCTCCTTTTGCAAAGCGAATGCATGACATAAGAGCATTTGGCCCTTCCAAATCAGACAACATCGTAGATTGAACAATCCAGTTTAACTTAACAGACCGTCTGACCAAACCCCTAAAGCAGCTCACATAAGACACCAAATCATCATATCAGCACAAGTCAAACATTAGTGAACATTTAATGATCTGTTCCGCAGCAATAGACTATCCAATTTACATGGAGTAATAGAAAACACTTACAGCCCAGACAAGCTGAAGTGCTTCTAGGGACTTGATGTTGGAACACATCATTGAGATTCTTTCTTCATTCCATTTTTGCAAATTCTCTCATATAAAATGAAATGTAAATAGTGTGGCTAACTACCTATAACACACATTGCTGTGTTAGAGGATTTTCATTAAGAGAGAAGTATTTCCCTTTCCATAGATTTTTATAATATTCTAAGAGGGGTATGACTTGATGCATGTTTTGCACTTGTTTTTAGTTTGAACCTACCAAAGGCCTAGGATAACAAAAAAAAACTAATTCATTTTTTATCTAACAGTAGGAAAAAAGTTCCTTTTTCTAATGTGAGGACAAGATATATTGTTCCCAAGGAACATAAATTTAATGATTGTCCAATACAAAAGAGAAAATAAATCAAGAGAGATTCCAAACAAACATTTCTCAAAATTATGATCTACTCTATTGTGTTTACAAATAGCTGTAAGTAATACAAAGCATATGTTTATTTTACATGAACCTTCTCTAGTTTCACATTTTTATGTTCATATTGTATTAAATTATTTTACAAAGCTATACTAGTTAAAGCAAGCACAACCAAAAAGTTAATATTAACATTGGAGGGTACCTCTCCACAGCTTTCTCACAAGGTGCTTCATTCTCCCAGTCAAATGTAAGAAAGACAGCAGAATCATGTTTCCTATTATCAGAGGCAAGTGGATTATCATGTCGTACTTTAGCAATTAAGGAATCATCAACAATATGATCAGATTTAATCAGATCACTAGCCATATCATCAAGTTCAGAATCTGTTTCACTTTCAGGCTCATGAGATCGTTTTAATGATATTTTGGCATCCAACATAGTAATAGAAGAATTACTATAAGATCTAGCTACAATGGTTGCTTCAGATAGCCTATGAAGGTTTGACTGCATCTGTATCCACCGATTCAATGTTGGAAACCTGTCATCAGTTCCAACAAAATAAATTAGCAAAATAATAATGATCATATCTAATTGCTTTCTAACATAATTCCTCATTACCTCTCAGACTGGTCAAGGGAGAACTCATAAAATAATCTTTCAATGTCAGGAGCTTGAGCAAAAGAACCATTTAGAGAACTGGAGTTGCATGCTTCACCACTAATTGAAAGTATGTTACCTCCAAAAACGGAAGCCAAAACCGCCCGTACGGGAGAAAGTTTAGCCAGATGCTTAACTACATTTAACTGTAGCGGATATAGAGGGTTGCTTTTTGCATCAGAAGGGCCATATAGTTTGGTTCGGGTATCAGGAACTTTTCTTTCCATATTTGCTTTGGCCAATGTAGGTAAAATCGGAACACAAGCCCAGCCATGACCAGATTGGGGTGGAAAAACTGGAGGTACACAGGCTGAAATAACTTCATGTACAAAATCAACATTCATAATCTCAGCTACCTTTCCGGCTGCATCAGAACTTCCACGTTCAAACACAAGACGAATCAGAAGCTGTAGATCAAACAAATTGATAGTTAAAAACAAGCTTGTATACACAGAATAGCATACTTAACAACACAATATGTCAATCAATATTACAAAATCATAAATGTGCAAAAAGTCATTACCTGGATTTTCTTATTGCTCTTAGAAAATTGACAAATAAAACTGAAGTTAATTCACATACTTACAAAAGTAGAAGATTTCAAACCATATAACTACCAGTAAAATTAAGCAAACAACTATGATAAATATAATACATCAAAAGGCAACTTAATGATTGATTTTTACATGAAATTTTCATGTTTGAACTACAAATGTCAACTTGACACAACTTTCAGAAAATTTAAAAATTCAAGTTCTTGCAATCCACAAAAAAGCAAAGGATAAAACAAGAATGGTTGCAGAACTTACATCTTTGGGCCACTCATAAACAAGCGAGAAAAAATTGAAATCATGAGTTGTGTCGATTCCATCAACTATATCCCCAATTGTCGCAATATAAATTATGAACGATGAAAGATATGTAGACGGTTTTGAAGTTAAAGGACTAGGAAATTTTTTCCCCTTATCCTTGGCATCATACCCTGTAAAACCGCTAATAGTTTCTGTGGTTGTTGCAATTGCAACTACTGCCTTGGTAACTTTGAGGCCAAGGCCAAGAACAGCGCCCTTCTCCAAACTTGAATATTTCTTCTCAGGATATACACACTCCCCTCTAAGAAAATTACCGTCTGCATCTTCATCAGCGATGGCTCTTGCCAAATTATGTATCTTTCCTAAAAGTTACAACACATCTTGTTAATGTCACAAAAAGAAGCACATGAACGAAAACAATAAGTGCTTTGATATGAGAAAATTATGAAATTTCACCACTCAAAAACTGCCGTTTTCCCTGATGAGCATCATCAATCATCTGGTGTAAGATTGCAAGAGCTCGTTGTCTCTGCGCTTGCCTGTTACTTTCATTTGCACTTAAAGTAACCACTTCCTCAATGACAATTTTCTGGAAAGCTGAAGGTTTATCCTGACAAAAAAAATGCAACAGTTAATTGTGAATTCATACAAAGAAATAGTAATGGAGTATTTTATCAAATAAAATAAAAGGTTAGCTCATCAATTAAAAAGAAGTTCAAGCAGAGCTAAAGGTAACACTTCAAAAGCAAGAAATATCCGTTCCATTGACACCATATGAAGCATTACAACAGCAGGCTAGAAGCTATTATCAAAGCGACAAAATCATAATGTGAAGCTCCCTATTAATGTTGAGTTCAATATTGGAGACAAAATCATCATGCAATGTAAACTCATCAACCAAAAAGTTGAAAATCAGTCAAAACCCAACTTATACTATAAAAATTATATTGCTCTGATGATCTCAATTTGTATGCCATCAAATCAGCAAATAAATCAATCTCAATTTCTCCAATGATTTGCGAATAAAGTCATCAAACCCCATTTGATTGTCAGACCACAAAAAAATCAAAGTTATCAGCACAGCTAGCAGAAATAATTATGACCATGTAGTCCAACAATTTGAAGGTGGCTGCAACAAAAGTGGAGCAGTTCAAAAATTACATTAATTATTGAGATAAAGGAGCACAGATGGATATGCTCAACATCCACAAGAATAAAACTAGAAAGATGGACAGTTGAAGCAGCAATTGATCTGATAATATAGATGTAGGACAAATGGACAAGGTGTAGAAAGAGGTGATGTTGGCCCAAAAAAGTTACCAGAATGGAGAACTTCAACTCATGGTTGAATAAGCACAAAGGCAAGAGGGGAACAATGGGTCTAGAAGAAATGAGGGACAATCAAAAGAAGAACGAGTATATAGGGCAAAAGATAAGTGAATAAGTTGAGTTCTTTTGTATTTATCTGAATATTAATTAGACATACATCATGGCTAATATGAAGATGAAATTGATCACTGAACCAATGAGATGAGTGGTGGCAGCTCAAGCTCATTTATGCTCACAATCTTGCAAGAATTAAGCTCGTCACATCCACTAAAGGAGCTAAGCCCATCAATAAGCAAAGTGCAACAGTCACAGCTCAATTACATTTACTAAGTCGTCCGCTATCCAGAAAATAAATAGCAATCATTATCTCTATTAACCTTCACTCACATTCACCACCGACCCTATGCTGTAACTCTTCCCATATATTCTTCATTTTCTTCATCTTTGCTCTCATCAACCAATATTAGAGTTATTATTCAGAGAAATATAAGCTAAAGCAACACACAAAAGGTATAATACAAACAGAAGAAAGAAATTCAAGAAAAAAGCATATGAATTGCAGGCTTAGTGATATTGAACAAAGAAATGACTGTACTGTCTTCATCAAGATTAGAACCTTTGACCTTTCCTTTGGAGGCCAAAGTAACTACCACTTGCCAAGATATATTATCTATCAATGGGCGTATCATCCTCTACATCTTTCCTTTAGCCAACAAATAATTTATGATATATTACTGTAAGGTCCCTATACTTATATAATAATTACAAATAGGAACAATAAATAAGAAAAGTTTTATTTAGCTTATTTAGGTCTCTATAATTTATATTATATAACAATGTGAGTCCCTCATAATTTACCCTTAAAAAACTTTCATAAAGGTCCCCATACTTTAACCAAAATAACAATGTGGGTCCTTATTGCTAAAAAAAACTTAAATGAACAGAAGATAAACAAAAAATTAGAGTTCGGACATAGGTGCAATGTGTGATCTGTGGATCGCACAATGAAAAAATTTACTATTATAATATGTAAAATGACAGTGAAATAGATAATGATATCATTAGCAGGATCCAAGAAAGATGAATAAAATGAAGAAATTCACTAGTGTGGTAATAAAAAAATTTCACTTAAAGGTTTAAAGGCAAATTTTATAGATAGTAGTAAGATCAGCAATGATATATAGTACTGAATGCTAGCCTATAAAAAGGAAACAATAATAACAACAACCAAGTCTTAATCCCACTAGGTAGGGTCGGCTACATAAATCCTTTGTTCCCATTACGCTCTATAAATTAACAAATCCTTATTTAAGTCTAAGTGAGTAAGATCACTCCTTATAATTTCTTGTCATAATCTCCCTCCTTTTTGTATATAGGCAAAATTTAATAACTCGATTTTCCTAACTAGAGTTTCAATAAACCTACAATATACATGTACAAATCATCTAAGTCGACTTTCTCTAAATTTAGCCTCAATTGATGCAACTCTAACTTTCTCACAAATACACTCATTTCTCATTCTATCTCTTTATATATGCCTACATATCCATCTTAGCATCCTCATTTCTGTAAACAAATAAATAAAATAAGTATTTTAGAAATGAGAATACTAAAATGGATGAGTGAGTATACACAAAAATAAAATAAAAAATAAGTATATCCGCAATAAAATTGGAGTAGCATCAATTGAGGATAAAATCAAAAAAAGCCAGCTTAGATGATTTCGACGTATAAATCGTAGGGCTAAATGAGGATTATTGGATCTTACCTAGGTAAAAAGAGGAATAAGGAGACCAAAAAAGATATGGCAAGAAACTAAAGTTAATAATCTTACACACTTAGAGCTAAATGAGAATTTATTAATCAACAAAAAAAAAGAATTAATATAGCCGATCACACCTAGTGGGATAAAGGGATGATCTTACACACTTAAAGCCAAATGAGGATTTGTTAATTAGCACAATGTAATAAAACAACGGATTCATGTAACCGACCCCACCTAGTGAGATAGAGGTTTTGTTGTTGTTATCGCATGATTTATAAAACCTTTTGACAATCACTTGTCGCTTCCAATTAGGGGTGTAAAAATATCCGAAACTCGAAACTCGCTCGGAACTCGTTCGATTTTTGAATCGACTCGAAATCGATTCGAAAATTTTGAATCGAATCATGAGCTAAGGATTTTGGCTCGAAATTCATTTCGAGCCAATTTCGAGTTGGCCCTAGCTCGCTCGAAACATGATTCGATTTGGCTCGAAATTATATGTATAGTATAAATAATATTGATATATTATAAAAAAAATATACATAAATAAATTGTTATTTTATATAATTTAGTTAGTGGTTTAGTGGTAGTGTAGAGGAGATTTAAGATTTATTTTCCTCAAGGTCTAAGGATCAAATCCTCTTAAATACATAATATTTCTATATTTTTTTTACAATTCCGAGCTGATTCGAATTATGATTCGAGCCGGCTCGAAATCGAGTCATTTCGAGCCGTCTCGGCTCGAATCATATCACATTTCGATTTCGGACCGATTTCGAGCCAAGCCGAGCTCGAAATTTTCGATTTCGAGTTGAGTTCGACTCGCTCGAAATCGGCCCGATAACAGCCCTACTTCCAATAAAAAGATAATTTGGCTATAATAGGAGTATAATTTCCTCTTAAAATAATAATGTATAAACATTGGATATATTTATTCATAATACTGTATTTACAAGAATTTTATATTAGATTGTATATGATAGTTATATGATAATTTAAGAGACATAACGAATAAAATCTTGCAGTTTACTAATAAAATACAGTTAAGGGCCAAAACTAATGGAAAATGTTAACAGAAGCCTACTTTGTTAAATAATAATAACTATAGGACATAAACAAAAGCTTTTTTATCTGTTTTCTAATTATGGTATAACTATAAGGAACTTACGGCGATTTGCCTAAAATTAGATTGCATAAATATCAAATTTTAATGGATTATAATTGTAATATCCTCGTTTTCACGACAACACATTTGCCTGATTAATATAAAAATAATGAAGAATCAATAAGAGTATTGTACAAGGAACAAACATGAAGAAAAAAATTATCTTGTATTATATAAGGACTAAGGACTAAGAACTCATAACATAAAACGCCACGCCTTTGCTTAATTAATTTTAAAAGTAACATGTAATATGGAAAGAAGAAACAAGAATTCAGGTCCCAGTATAATTATGAAAACAATTAATAAAATCCAAGCCAACCTGTTCCAACAGATCATAGAGCCGCTGAAGCACACGTCTCGTAACAGATATAATAGCAAACTCTTCAATCTGATTCCAATAGGAAGGACCATATTTTGGAGAGGATCCAGGATATATCTCAGATAACATCTCTCTTGCCTGTATGCAATAGCACACAATTGAACAATTACGTGTGACAACAAAACTGTAATAAGTGGTAATACAATAATCATAGATACTTGGATCTTCTTAAATATCCTGTCCAATGGATTTATGCTCAGATTGAGAGAAAACAAATAGAATCATGCATCATTCAATAATATGGGAACCTTTCTATATATAACAATGAAGCTATGAAACAACATAAGAAACAAAATCTAGCAAATAAAGAAACAAATGAATAAGAAACTAATAAATAAAGACAATATCAGAGAAATATCTTCAACTCGAGTATTTAATTTATCAAACTTACTTGCACCAAAAGCACTTTGCAAATATCCAAAGATTTAGCAGAAGTAATTGCAACATCAATACAGAGGAGAGTCTGGCAAGAACAAACTGGCGTCATGAAATGTTCACACAAGTATCAAGAAAGCTACTATTGCATCAAAGTGCTCTTACAGCTGCTAAAGGACCTAGTTGAGCACGAATAGATGAAAAATCGAATTCAGGGACAGCAGAAGTACCCTCCGCAACACAAGAAACAGCATCTTCCACCTGGAAATGCTAAGCGATATTAACTGATCATTCTTTCATAAACAAGCAGAAGAATTGAAAAAAGGTTCAAATGGAAATGCAATAACAATTTAAAACCATTTGAATATATACAAAGTAAAATTACACATGATACCCACGAAGATGGACCATGACTAGAAGGGGGAGTCTAAAGTTTTTATCAAATTTTGTTACATACACAATAAATAGCATCATTAAATCCTTGTTTTCAGCAAGGGCCAAGGCAGAACGAGTTTGTTCTTATCAACATGAACTACAACTGTGGTTTCAAGGGGCAAAGACACTTATAGAGAATATGAGATTGTGCTTATTTTCTATTATTATTGTATGGACAAAGCTTCTTTCTTAATGGTCCTTTAGCCATAATGAAACAATGAAAGTGGACCACTTCAAAGTTAAAATGAACAAGATTGGAAATAACTTGACCAATCATACCGAGGCTCTTGTAAAAGCACAAGCTACCCATTCAGCAAGATTTAGAGCTGCCTTATCCTCCGCTGGTAAGCAAAATCGATGGACAGCTTCTTCCCCAAGATCATATTTTGCCCTTTGCATGAAACTGTGGATGGAACCATGATAAAAAAGAATCTTTTATAAGTGAAGAGGAAATAATCACTAAGGCCTGCTCATTATTTAAATCTAACTTAAGAAACTTAAGGCATAATTTTGCCCACTAAATAAAGCATCCAATAAATAACTTACATTAGCATACAACCCCATATTTAAATCCACCAAACGAAATAACTATTAAATAAGTGGGGATTACCTACATACCCCTCAAATGTATTTAAGTATGTATTTAGGCCCAAAACTTCTGACATTGTGTGGGATCCCACAAATCGTTAAAAGCCACAAATTGACCACTCTAGTTACCAGCCATTTCAAAAGTATGTCATCACCCATTGCCCACACACTTGGATATCTGCCCCCACTACTAGCAACTCTAGTCGTAGCAAGGGCAATAGGTGTAGAAACGAAGATAAGATCTACAATACAATCCTAGCGAAATCATTGGGCACTAAAGCAGATGATGTGAAATATGCCAACTAATTACAAGGTAGTGAACCATGTTTACATCATGATCCTCTGTCACATCATTATGATCCTCCGTCACATTCGTAGCACCTATCCTTACTGCCTCTTCTTCCACATTGTCACCTTTATCAATATACTGAAGAATTAGTTGACACATTTCACATCTGTTTTAGTGCCCATAATTTCAAGTAACCAATAATAATGGAATAGTTCTATGGTACTCAAAGGTTATGGGGAACACCCACGTAAAACCAAAGATTTGTGGTCTAAATATGTAATTTAAGTTGATTTCAAGGATCTGCAATAGAATTTTCCCAAAACAAATCGTAAGAACATACAAGCATAAAATTTATGGCCTTGCCTCAAACAACAGAATAGTCAACAAAATATTATCACCAAATCAGCATTCGACAATAATAATGACAACAGAGCTTTTATCCCAAGATAAGTTGGGATCAATTAGCTGCATGGATTTCTCTTCACCATTCTCTCTAGTAAAAATAGAGCTCACCATTATGTAGGCAGTAACATAAAACATGCGTCTGATCATATTGAATGTCAGGGTACATGTTCCATGCATAAATTAATGCTTATAAGCAAAAGTTAATGCATGTAGCCCACACCAAGTTCCACAAAAAGGCAAAGAAAAGTATATGTATGCATGTATATATAAACCAGTCCAAGCCCTAACTTAGCCTGACATTACATCAAGCAGTTCAATATATATATATATATATATATATATATA
>JAEMOT010001800.1:289759-318033 GCA_019297695.1 Apostasia ramifera | reverse complement strand
TATGTATATGTATGTATATATATATATATATAACTTTATTTAACATCCAATACAAATTCCAACATTAAAATCAATTTTATTTCATATCCATCATAAATTCCAATCTTAAAATAAATTTTATTTCACATCTTACACATCTCCCCATATTAAACTAAATTTTTTTTCTATTAATTTTATAAAATAAAATATTTTCTCTCTTTACCTAAAATTAACACCCAACCAAACAAGCCCATATATACATATATATATACATACATATACATACATATATACATATATATATATATACATACATATACATACATATATACATATATAGATAGATGTATATATACATATACATATATATATAGATAGATGTTTATATATACACATACATATATGTATATCTATATATACATACGTATACATTTATATATATACATATATATATATTTATATACATGTATATGCATATGTATATATATGTATGAACACATATCAATATATATATATATATATATATATGTATGTATACACATATATGTGTGTATACAAATATATATATGTATATGTATATATGTGTATACATACATACATACATATATATATATATATACAACCAAAAATTGTTCAATATCCTTCGCCCTATCTAAAAACCAAGATCATTGGTGTAGGGTAGTCCATAGAATACTATCACTATGTTGTCATTCTACAATAATAATGACAACAAAGCTTATATCCCAAAATAAGTTGAGGCTAGCTGCATGGATTTCTCTTCACCATTCTCTTTAGCTCATTGCTATATAGTCATCATAAGGTATAAAATGTGTTTGATCAATTATTAGAGTCAATTTTCATATATGAATTAACATTTATAAGTATCTACACATGTATATAATTAAAACATGTAAGCAAAAGTTAGTACATGTAGCCCACCCCAATGGCCCAAAGAAGGCCAAGAAAGTATCTGGAGCTGCTGTTCCACTAAAATGAAATACAGCAAAATTCTTTTATATTACTACTAACCATAACAGCAGCTCTTTCCTTGTATTACTTTTTGGTCCCTTAATAGTTTTGACGTAAAGCACTAAAATTGGTAACTAGAAACAACTTTGAGGGGATCACACAAAAAATGAAGTCTTCATCAGAAACTTTTTGTCAAGTTTAATCTTTTGAGTTATTTTCCCAGCAATTTAAGGCCTTACAGTGCCATATATTGACTCTTTGGGAAACTACATCTCTGGTGAAGGAAGTATGATATGCTATGATGGTTTGTAACGTATGCAGTATTTTCTTGAATCTCTCATACCAAGAAGATAGGAAAGTTGAATACTAAATAAGGCGAGCTGAACATATGGTGAATAGACCTACCTAAGTTCAAGATCAATCTCAACACAACATTTTTCTCATCTACGTATGACTGTAATGCTCATTGCCAATATGCCAAACACCCATCTAAAAGCAACTAATCTTCACTAGTCCTTTTAGAGCTTCAGCTCCACACGAGATGTCAATATTGCCAATGTTGACAACATGAGTATATTACGAATTTCTTATGAGTCAATTGTATTTCATAAAGTATGACGTATGGATGACATAACAAGATGGAATACTTTCCTTCATATTTTGCAAGTCTAAAGAGGTCATGGAGCTGACGGAATAAGCAACACGCTTCTTTGGTCTCCGTTTTATTTCCATTATTTGTACACACACACACACACACACACACACACACACACACACACACACACACACACACACACATATATATATGTATATATATATATGTATATGTATATATATATATGTATATGTATATATATATGTATATATATATGTGTGTGTTGATATATATTACATATTTAAGTTGGAGACAATTGAATCGTCCCGGCAAGCTTCCTCCTAAACCTTGAGAAAAGAAAATTCCTATGTATTATATTAATTGCACTGCACATGTGATGTGGTCATCCACAATATCCCACACTTATGTCAACGCTATCATCTTCACCCTCGGCATGACTATCTAGTTTATATTTATGTTATCGGATCATTTGGTAGTATTAGTAGTGTAGAGTGTGTTCACTTTACTGTTAAGGTATGCCTATATTTGTCATTCATATTTTATCTATCTTCACATGCGTAAGATGTATAAGAGGACATGATATATGTGTAATCAAGATCAAACTAATCCAGATATTATTGATTGATTCAGCTAGTGGTGATTGCACAAAACCAACTGTCGGTTTAAATGATCAACAGGCCAGGCTGTGCAACACAAAGGCACCGATCAATTTGGCCACCGTACAATTTCACAAATTCGACCGGCACCAAAATCAATTGGCATGAATCAACTCAGAAGCAGCGATTGATTCTACCGCTAATTGATTTCATGAAATCCATCAATCCTCAAAATCGACCAGTCACCTGAAGCAGTTTCAAATTTAATAGTCATTTCTTCCATTTCTTTTGACGGTTCTAGGAAATTGCTGCAATTGTGGCACACATCTTAGAGTGGAGGAGAAATCCTTAAAACACCAGGGACATTGGAAAAGAGGGAAACGAAGATTTCACTTGAGACTTGTTGAAAAGAAGCTGAACCAAAGATAGTCCACACTTTCCATAGGGCCAAAGCCCAAGTCTTCAAAAGAGGAAAAGCATTCTTCCTACGACGCATGATTGGAGGTACCTTACACCTATATTTGTTAGAATTATAATTGATTCTCTCTTATTTTTCTCATTTTCCCTCGTTCACTGTATGCCGAAGACCGCATGTAATAGTCACTAGGACCATTTTACATGTTGATGTTCTGTGTAATCTTTGATTCCAACAAACAAACTTGTTTGATTTGGAGTTTATATGCCTATATTGCTCCAAGATGCATATTATTTATTGGATTCTTAGACAAAACCACAGTCCACAGATCTTACAAATACATGCCTATTATGTATGAAAAGCTTAGCTTAAGATAATTCGTAGCAGGGAAAATCAAGATCTCTGACTTTTTATAAGTGTCGACACTTCACTTTGCCAGGTTGATTATGATTACAAGTTGATTATACTCATTTAAAGCATAACAAACCCTAGCTAAGAAACCTGAAACAATACTGCGTCCATCCACCTGCTGATTCTGGCCACTAACTGATTTTGCAGATGAAACCAAACGGTGCAGAAATTGACTGCCAACTTAATGCAGAACTGATTTTGAGGACAGGCAAGTTCTTATCAAAATCAACAACCATTTTTAGTTTTCCAGATTTAAGCATCTTTCTGATTTCTTCACTTAGAGCTATCTAGAGCCAATATTCCTTCATGGAAATCATTCCCAGTGCACTTTAGATCCTAAGTCTTGGATATCCATTTAAAATTACCACAAGACTGTCATTAACATCTCCTTGCTTCTTAACAGAACAAGTAGTAAAACAAAGCAAGAAACATAAAGAGAAAAGGTGCTTAACAAAGTAAGAAACATCTAGAAAAAAGGTGTTTTATCTTATGGAGTGGCTACATGCCACATAAGTCAAATACATTACTACAAACATGGCAAAAATATAGGCCAGCTGCTGATCTATGATTAAAACATAAATAGAGCATGAAAAGAAAAAAGTGTGTTTAATTAAACTTACAGGTTTAGCAGTTCTGAAGGAGCAGCGCGTAGAATAACCAATGCCTCAGTCCATCTCCAACTGTGAGCAGACAAAGGCTCAAGTCTCTGCAAAATCGATAATCGCCATTCCCAATCTTCAATAAACTTTTTCACATTGCAGACCCACCATTCTAGAGCCTGTCTTCCTATTGATGGAATTCCACTCTTTAACAGGTGTTCTACTTCAAAACCCACCATTGAAAGATTATTGCGTAGAATGTCTAAAAGAAGTCCAGCAAAAGAAACCACCATCTTGTTTCCACCTTCACATAAACTAGCAAATGTGGGAAGTTCATGGGAGTTACGATAAATTGGAATTGAAGCTGCATGTATGGGTTTAATAGATATGTCGTCCATATGCAGCAAAGAACTAATAATGCTAACAATGAAGATCTGCACCAAATCCTTTAAATGGTTAGACAACAAAAAATATTTCTTTGAACAAGGTAAAATTGGTGCTAAAGTACCTCAATAATTAGAAAACATCTGAAATTGAACTAGGGGCTTCACTCATTTGAATGAAGGAATAAATGAAAGAATCCATAGAGCACAATGGCTTTACTGGTCATAACAAGATAACAATAAATATACTATGGTACTAACAAGCATGACTTATGTAACCAAATCTGTCCAGATTTGCAGTTTAATAAATAGCTTCATGGGAGTTTAAAACCATTTATCATTTTTATACATTGTTTTTAATAGAATCTAATCATTATATATATCAAAGAGATGACTAAATCAATGGCAGTCCAGGTTGATTGCACTACAACAGAACATCTAAATGACAGATATGGAAAGTACCAAAAACAAATAACCACTGTTGTATCATAATAGTAGAGAAAATTTGCATTAATGGAATGAATCGGAATACATTCTAAGAGGACCCTCCTAATTATAATTATAATATAAAAGGTGAGTACAATACGAAAATAAAAACAAGAAAATTTTTAAATAAAGCTAAGAAAATAAGGAAACTAGTAAACTAGAAAATAACATAAAATCCTCATTCACATATATATATACATAGAGAAATAAATAGGGAATAATATTAGAGAGGAAACAAAATATTAGAGAAATAAATAGGGAATAATATTGGATATTTGAGGAGAATTCTTGATATTTACAGAATATTCCTTAACACTACCACTCAAGTTGGAGAATAGATATCTATCATTTACAGATTATAGAATTATCCAAAGAAGCAAGGAAAGGACCATGGCCAAAAAGATGAATAAAAAGACTAGTCAAAAGTGAGAATACATGAAGAGATAAAAGTTCCAATTGAAAGGAAAAGAGATATAAAATTTCTAATGTGAGAGATGAGAAGAGGTGTCATAAGAGACACACAACGACACAAGAAAGGCACTAAATAGATTCTACATTCCATTTACCCAATCCAACAACACTTTGGAGCACTAACCCTAGGCAAATCATCAGTCAATTTACTTTCGAGCTAGGAAAGGCACCAATCAAGTGACTTCAAGGGAATTCCACACATTAAGCACTTACCTTAGCAAACAACCCAATATGACTCCTATCACCTACAATCATATGCAACGCAACTCTAGTTGGGTAGCTTCAGGTGCATTTTCCAATACAAAGTATACAAAGAGAGAACTTTGTCAAGTGCCAAAGGAGTTGGAGAAGATGTCTAGCTGAAGGAATAAGAGAAGTTGTTATTGCCACTAAAATAAATATTTCGCTATGGTCATAGGATGGGTTTGCTACATGGGATAAAGGAGAGAAAAGAGAGGATTCTTCAACACCCTTGCGGTGCAGACAGAGTGGTGGTAGACAACCTTGCTTTAATACAAAATTTAAAAGAATTCAATAAAAGAATTGATTGCAATGCATTCAATATTAAGAGGGGGCCTCCCATTTATAATATATGATGTGAGTCTAGTAAACTAGGAATGAAAATGTCTCCTTTAAATATGTATAAAGTTGGAATAAGGAAAACAATTCATAAAGAAATAATTAAGCAATAATATTGAATATTTGAAAGAGTTCATGGGATTTCCAAAATAAATCTTAATAATAATTAACAAGTTGACTGCCAAAAAATAAAGTTCCTTTGACAACATGTGAGATGACATGTACAACCAAGATACAAAAGAAATTTAACTGAGAAGGTTGGAATAACTAGCAAGAAGCAAATAAAGAATTCATGAAGCTTAGTACATAGCGAAAAACATTGAACTACAGGTAAAAAAGAATGATATTTTTTTTAAGTTCAATAAAGAGAAAAGTATAGAGTCATCTAAATTGCATAGCATTTTCCAGGAGCAAACCTTACGAGGTGAACTCTTAATAGCTTCCATGTGATTCTGCATTTCTTTCAAGTACCATATAGCCCAACTAAATTGGTCTTCACTTTCACTGTCAAGACAATCTTCCATGACCTTTAAAGCAAGAACAAATGATTGTAGAGCATAACGCATGTGCATGAGCTCAATATCTTGCATCCTGATAAGTCATTTAACAAACTTTCAACAACCAAGACCATTAAACAACAAAGTAACAACAACATAAAGGCTAAACAGAATTACGATGCACACCGATTCCATGTTTCAGTTGCAGAAGCAATAGGCTGCAAACTAATGAGCTCAATAGCGTCTTCAAATTTTACACCAGGAACTACATCAAATAAGACCTAGAAAAGATTTGAATTAAAAACACATATATATATATATATTAAAATTTAATAGCCAGCTAGGCATTCACGAAAGTAACCTTCTTGCTAAGTTACAGGTTAGAAAAACCAAGATTACCAGTAAATCAAATTGAAAAGAAAACAACAATAATAGTCAGGATAAGTTGGGATTATGACAGAAATAAAAGAAAGAGTAGCAACTAGCAACTCAATAGCAAGACTGATACATTACTCTAACCTTGATGTTTCCAAAATAATTTCACCAGATATGATGCATTCCCGAAACTATATGAACAAATTGTACTCACCTTCATTGGAGTATGGACAGATAGTTGTTCGAGTACAAAGTTTTCCACAAAATGGTCCAAATTTCCACCTTTTGCTTCTTGTGAAACATGCTCCCTTTGAGCGAAAAGTAATGACGACTTTGAGTTCCAAATTTGCCCAGAATTTACACATGCAACAAAGGACGCAACATCCAAGTGAAAGCATAAAACATCACATTGATGCTCAACACAAGATATCTGTCGAGTATGATTTACCATCACTGGTCGGTCAGCTCAGTCACAAGAAAACTTACAATTTTTAATATAAATCATATTTAAGGGATGACTATTGAAATACCTCATCATTCTTCTTGCCATATAGGGGATGCATTTCCAGCCTAAGTACTTGCGATTTACTTATCCATAATAGTTGCATTAGTTTTCTTCTTGCAGTAACCTTACCAGACAACAAGTCCCACCCTAATACAGCTAC
Organism: Apostasia ramifera; assembly: GCA_019297695.1. Lineage (NCBI taxonomy): Eukaryota > Viridiplantae > Streptophyta > Magnoliopsida > Asparagales > Orchidaceae > Apostasia > Apostasia ramifera. Next base: position 310,992 of record JAEMOT010001800.1, on the reverse strand, counting down.
AAGAGGCTGAAGAAGTGGAAACAGCGATAGAACCTATAATAGAGATATTCATTGTCAATTAAAGATACAGTGTCAAATTGCCAATATTAAGGCTAGCATACAGTCTATCATAATAGATGAATAATTTAACCAGTATGGTACAAAAGAACGTTGGTTAGACAATAAGAGAAAACTACTACATACATCACAAGAAACTTTAAGATCCTCCCTCTTAACTGCAGACAGGGCAGCATCCATGACACACTCAAGAATATGAGCACCAGATAATCTGGCATAGTGGTACAAATCTTTCATGCAAATTGTGACAGCGATGTTTTGATCAGCCTTGTTGTCAGTGTCAACAGCATGTATTGAGTTCAATGTTTCCAGATACTTGTGCAGTGGGAAAGGCATTGCATTACTACTAGACACTTTATTATGCTTCTCAATTTCATCAATAAACAGTTCATCCTGAATTAACTGCAGTGAAAACAATGATGGTTAAATAAGTCAAATATACAATCATCCAATGTTTACATTTACAAAACAAAACATGGCTAACAAAATGAGCTGGTCTAATTTTGCCAAAAGTCATTTATACTAAAAGAGCTCCAACGATGATTGATTGATGAAATCAAGCTGCTAAATGTATTTGTAATTTCATGTGAGTATGGTGCATACACAGGAAAATAACATAACGTTTGGGTTTGGGTTGAATGAATCAAATGTTATTGGTGGGAACACTTTCACCATGAATGGCCCGGATCAGATCACCCGTTTCTCTCTCTCATGGATTGAAGCAAAAGTATATATTAGAGTCATTTTAATTTATCGAGTCCATTTGACTTACTCCAATGTATTTTTTTAAAGTTTTATTTATTATTTATTTATTTAAGGAAATTTGGTTATGTTGTTTTTCAAATGGGATTGGTCCCTCTACAAATAAAATATACAATTTAATATTTAGAATAGACCCTAATTAATAAACTTTGTGTTTGGCAAAAGATCATGATTCTATAAAGGGATTGATATCTCAAAAGGAAAGAGTAAAAAGTATAGGCTCTCTAGCAGCCGCCGTCAAATCTTCTGCCACAAGAAGCCATTATTAGCATGCATTGTCCTCCTCGAATCCTTGTTCAACTTCCATTCTAAGATTAGATCTGCCATATTCTGTCTAATTCGCATAATACCAACCCCACTAGAAGCCCATGTCGAATTCTCATATGAATTAAATTGCTGGTGGCAAGAATTATGCAACTCATGAAGCTACTATGAACATGTGGCTGTGACCACTGTGAAGAAGCAACCTCCAAAAAGACTGGAAGACATTCATTTTGAATTGCTAGAACAAATAAAAGCAACTGAGCTCCTTCACCTTGCTAGTCCCAGACACCTGCAGCTTTCCATAAATAGTTTTTTTTTCAATTGTTGATACTCCTTTTCATTTCCTCAAGTGGCTCAATTAAGGTATATCTCCATCTTTTGGTTAATTGAATTCAATAGGGAATTATCTTTTTCATGTGATTGTCCCATTTGGTCTAAATTGAGTGACCAAAATTTAACGGAATTGATTTCTTATAGGGACCAAATTTAAAACCTGAAATGTTGAATTTGCTTTGACTAAATAAATTGGTTGCTCTAATCTAATTTAGTAAGCACAAAATTACCTAATTTACTAAATAATAAATTACCAACCATTGAGCTTAATTTGAATTTTAAACTGATTTTCTTTGCAGGGTTTGAATTTCTCACTTTGTTTCAAAAACAGTTGAGCTTATTTGATATAATTAAATTTATAAATTGTTGATCTCTAGACTCAAATTTTATTTCACATATATCCCACATAAGTTATACAATATGTTTTAGAAAAAAAAATGCAATACCAAATGTCAACCTTAAAATAGAGAATATAGTGCTAGTATACAAATCATCTCTTCATACTAAAACAGAACAAAAATATATAATTCCTGAAGTTTCTTAGATTGGTTACCTTTCTAATATAGAACTCCATATAGTTGCATTTCTAAGCATAAAGAATATTATAGGGTTCATGATACATGGTCTCAGCATAAAAAGTAAGAAAATAAAAATTAAAAATTAAAAAAAAGTCATAAAGCGAGTTGCCACGTACTATTACCTAAATTGATATGCCAAAGACACATCATTTCGGTCTTTGACGTTTTCTATGATACAAAACAAAGTCTTTTTAATAATACTAACAAAAGAAAACATAATCCTGCATGTGAGAAAATATTGCAAAATATAACAAATAGCATGACAAGCACTAAATTCATTGTATATATGTTAGCAGTATGCACAAAATAACAGGCCTCCTCATTTAGCAAAATACCAAGTAACTAACAAGTGAAAACCATAGCCTAACCTGAATTAAACACAACAGTTGAGTGCAATTTGAAGGAAGAGCTTCAGCATACAGCAATTTTATTTTATCTTGAGATTCCTTCCATACTTCTCCATTATTTGTATGTAGCAACCAAACCTTTTTCATGGCATCTTGCAAGCGTGTCCTATAGCATTGCAAACATAAATACTACTCACATCCTGGAGCGATAGCAATGTAAAAGAAAGCCTTGCTTCCAATTGAAAAGAGCAACAACATGAAAAGTACTCAAAGACATGCAACAAAATATACCAACCAAAAGCAGCACATAACATATTGCAATTAATGACAAACCAGCAACATTTAAAAAAAAACAGAACTCAACAAACACAAAAGGATGGATAAGCATGTATGAATTATAGGGTGGTCCCTTATGGTCCACATCGTCAACATCTTTATCACCTACGCCTCAAGGCCTAGCCACGTCTTCAATGTCTCAAACAATTCACTATTCCTATCAACTACCAGATACTCAACCTTCCACTACTAAGTCAATTCCACTACCACAAGACCCAACCTACACATCCAAATGTTGAACCTAACCACACAAAAAGGAGACAGAATTATTCCTCCTCCACTGACTTCATCGCCTTATATGAGCCCGAGGAGATATTAGAGGAACAAATCAATTATACTATAGCAAGTATACAATATCGGTACCCAGTGCGATGGCGAGAACTTCCATCGACAAATGACACTATGATTCCATCCGAGGAGATCCAATCAGTTGCCTTTACATGAGTACAACTTCACTTGACATATGCAAGTGCTTCATAGCCTCGAAGAAGTGATGCAATCCCCCATAATTCTACACAACCGACATTGTAATCACCTTTTCTCCCATACCAAGTATCTTGTTCTTACACAATCATATCTACTAATAGTAGTAAACTACTATGTGTTTATGTTCATATTCGAACAATGTTTATATTGTTGGAGTTCCCATAATTCTACATGGTCAGCATCGAAATCACATTTTTCCCCCGAATGGGTATCTTGTTCTGACACAACAGTATCTACTAATAGAAGTAAACTATTATGTGTTTATGTTCATATTTGGATAATGTTTATGTTGTTGGAGTTATTTATAACATTTGTATAGGGTTATGCTGTACAGAAGGGCATGATTTATTATATGCATGAAAATAGATATATATGTGTGTATTTATAAAAGTAGGTGGCAACAAGTGGCTGATCAAACTAATTATCAACATCAAACTCACCAAACAAAGACTAGGAAGCACCGATCGTTAATCTGATCAAATTGTCAAATCAAATTTCCAAATCATCCACTGAACAATTAAAATGGACAGTCCTTTCAGTTCATTCCAACGGCCTATGATAATGGATAGGTTATCCGTTCCATGACGGATTGTCCATTCAAGCAGTTCCAGCAACTTTCCAATCACATAACCAGAATGTCAGCAGTTGATTTCTTGGATAAGAAAAAATAAATTAAAATTCCATAATGTGGAGCCACGTATAAACGCTGCGGAGGTTCCAAAGTAGCATGGGGAAGATATTTGACAATCATGAGAACTTAGATAACTCCTTCTACACCAAGGAGGTGTTGATGGAGGTTCCAAGCTTACACTTAGGTCGAGGCAGGTGGTCTATGCTCTAAAGAAGGCAAAGTTGCAACAACTCCTACCTTGCTATGGTTGGAGATACCTCACATCAAAATCCACCCTTAGAGATAGGTTTATTTCATGTTATTTCATTGTGATTTTGATGCTACTGATTCCAATATGTATCCATTACATGCTACTTATCACGAGTTGTTTGGACTTCATGTTGTTGCTTTCTTGTAATCCATGACTAATGAATGGTCTTATTTTATCTTGACTCTTCGTGATCATATTATTCCGAGTTTGCAAGTTCTTGTTGAGTACATGGAGCATGATTTAGTTCTTTCATGTTTACACCAATTTCCAAGTAGATCAGCAGAGATTTATATTACAGATAATTTGCACCTTAATTTTCCCTAGCCTCTAGATTATGCTTAATAAACTGTATGTTGTATGATATTTTAAATTGTCAACATCGTGCATATGGGACATTAGAAGCATGCAAAGGATTAGAACAAAAATTCCTACCTTCCCCTACCTCTATTACCAAATTTTTGTTAGCTAACAGTTTAGATAAAACTAACCTACATACAGGACTTAAATGACACCTATTTCTAACGGGTCATCTAGTTAAAAGGATTTTCTAGAAAGAGAGAGCAAAACTCACTTGTACTCAATCTCTGGTACACCATGATCCAGGTGAAGAAACCGAAGATGAGAGAAAGCTCCTTCCACATCACCAACCCTTGATCTTTCAGTCAAGGCTTCCAGATGGGTCTTCTGAACTGAATGCTGCACCCGAGAAAGCATCTCCACCCCATGAAGAATAGCAGTAGTATTATTTTTTTCAGTTTTGACGCTAATGGCCAAGTCTGATTCATGAGGTCCGAACCAGTGGAGTTGTCTATGAATATTACAACAAAGGGCATCGAAAATATCAGCACGGTCAAGAATGATCTCCCGCAAGCAGTCCAAATTAACCTCTTTGATTGGAGGTATTTCATCGAGTGAATGAGAGGCATTGTAATCATCAGCTTTCAATCTGAATAAACCCAGCTCAAGTAAATCATAAATAACGTCTAACAAATCTCTGTCCGTATCAGAAATTTCGCCATCCATGCCATAGTTAAGGTCCGGAGGCCAAGGCTGTGTAGTGCGGCCACCGGAAGAGACCTGCTCAACTAGGAGAAGGAACTCCACTTTCAAACGCAGCAACTCAACATCAAAGCTCCAGGCTGAGGAATCGCTGTGAAACTTGAGGAGCTCAAGGGTGGAGAGCCATGCGAGAAGCGAGGGAGAGCTACAGGTGGTCGACCAAAGGACGCCATCGACTCTTCCGCCATCGAATATGATCTTCCGGAGAAACGCCAGAGCAAGTTCCGGCTTGCGCTTTCGAATGCTCAGAATCTTTGCTCGAAGGGCTTCGAACTGACCAAGAAAAAGATGGTTCGCAGCGACTCGAGAGAGCAACTCCATCTCCTTAGCCATTGACGCAACGATTGGGGACAAAGAATTAGGTTTACGAACCGAAATTCTCGCTCCTTTTCACCATCGCCGCGACGTCGCCCTTCCACCTCCGTGCAGTGTGTCGTCCTCCATTGCGAAATTTTTCCAATGATTTTTAACTAAAAGCGTCAAATGTATATTTATTATTATTATTATTATTATTATTATTATTATTATTATTATTAGAATAAATTGCACAAGAGCCCTGAGATTAAAATAGCATTGTAAATAGATCCTATATTTTAAAAAGCCTAAATTTGAGTCCTGAATTTATATTTGCGCTGTCATTTAATCCCTTAGTTTAAATATCGCTTTTTAAAATGATCCAATCATACAGCAATAATTAAATTTAACTATTGGTCATATTTATATGAACTAAAATGTTCTTATAATTCTCTCGAAATACTTTAAAATAATATAAAAAATAAGTAAAAATTTAAAAATAAAATAATAAAAAACCAGCAAATTTCAGACGTGGGATCAAATGGCAGACAAACACAAACTCAGGGACACAAATCTAAGCTTTTCAAAATATGAAACCTATTTGCAGCATCACTGTAAGCTCAAGGCTCGTGCAATTTACCCTTATTATTATTATTTTAATATTATATTATTATTATTTAAAGCATTGTGTATACTTATTCCAATCTCGACATACCGCCATTTTACCAGTTTTTATTTAAAAAACTTTTTACACATATATCACACAAATATTTTTTATTATATTATATATTATTTTTATAAAAATTAATTACTTTATAATATAAATTTTATAAAATATAATATAAAAAATTTATATGATACATACGCAAAAGTTTATTCTAAAAAAATAATTACATATATTAAAAAATTTTAAATATTATATGTATGTATCATCATATTCATAAATTTTAAATTATAAAATAACATATATTTAAATAAAAATATAATATTTAAAATTTTACATAACAGTATTTAACTTCTAAAAAAATATTTTATCAATTTTCAAAAAAATAAAACTAAAAAACAAAAAAAAAAATCCAGTGATTTAGTGACCTGAGGATTCTGTATGTCAAATTTTCATTTCATAATATTTCTAAAAGTTAGTTCACGGAGGTGAAGAGCATAAAATTCATGCCAGTGTAATATTAAAATTTCATATTTAACTCAAATATCTTGCAATTTTTAACATATAATAACTTGCAATTAGATCATAATATTTTACAATATTTTGCGGTCCGCGCGCGCCAATGTCACTCGGCTTTGCGTTAACTCTTACTAGCCCGAACAATACAATGCCTATATCACAACCAGCACTACTCAATTGGAACTCGAAAATGTGATGGATAGTTCCGATTCTAATATTTGATACGAACTTCAAAAAAGCCGTATCTGAAAACTAGCACTTGAGAGTGCAAAGCACAAAATCCATACAANATACTTCTAATATGATTAAAGTCTCATAACTATCTTACAAATTGATCATAATAAGCAATTTATTATAGGAAAATCTCTTGAGATGCCTTAGGCTTTAAAAAAAAAAAGTAGAGATGCTTTGGGTTCTAGATCTCAAATTAATATTTTATTAATATTTTACAAATATTTCATAAATATTTTAAATTTTTCATAAATTTTAACAATTTTATTTCACATAAACCCTAAACTCTAAAATATTTTATTAATATTTTAAAATTTTTCATAAATTTTAACAATTTTATTTCACATAAACCCTAAACTCTAAAATATTTTATTAATATTTTAAAAATTTTCATAAATTTTAACAATTTTATTTCACATCTAACATAAATTTTAACATAAAAATCAACTTCACTTCATATTTATCATAACTTTTAATATTAAAATCAACTTTATTTCATATATTACATACATTTTAATATAAAAATAACTTTATTTGTAATTAAACTTATAAACAAATATAAATTTTTTTCTTATTCAAAAATAAATCTCCAATCAAACAAACTAGCAACCACAAATTTGGTCATAATCATTATCACAAATGACCATCTATACTTTAATCACTAAATTATTTACTTTTTTCTTGTTTAATTTATAACTCAAAAGAAATTAATTTAATATTTTATTAATATTATAATTTTATTATAAATTTTAATAATTTTATTTCTCATCTAATATAAATTTTAATATTAAAAATTAATTTTATTTCACATTTATCATAAATATCAAAAATAATTTTATCTTACATCTCATACATTTTTTAATATTAAAAAATATTTATTTTTCATTAAATTTATAAACTAATATATTTTCTCTATTATTCAAAATATATCTCCAATCAAAAGAGCTAGTGATCACAAATTTAGTCATAATAATTTTCCAACCAAACAAACCAGCTCTCTCGCGGCCCTCACGAGAGGGTGGGTTGTCTTGTGACAACTCATTGTAACGATTTTTATACAAAGCACACGACTGCATGGAATGAACAACCCATAAGATCAGATGGTTTTCGATAGGATGCTCCCATGGCTTCAATCGCAAATATCAATCCCAAGGACGATGTCCAACACTGGGCACCGACATTAGGACTCTTAATCCTTTTGCTGCTCGTCTCAAGGCTCCGACCTTAGGTCCTCTATTATCAGTTTCTCGACCTTTCTAATAGTTTCACAATGACACGTCATTGTTGATGCAATTATTCCCCGAGTTGTTCAGGCGGACCCTTGGGCAGCTCATGGTTGACCTTAAGACCATACGGATGCCTAGTTTTTATTCTATACTAGTTATAACTCACGTGTGATGCATGTGCTATATTAGACGTTACATTAACGTGTTGTCATTGATTCGGAATTATGCTATCACAAAAAATATCAAAGCTTCTTATGTTTTCTTTTAGTACTACAATCCCTTTTGAAAGACTACGACAAGCCTTTAGCAAAAACGGTTCCATTAGATCAATCACAATGTATCACGCTCAAACTATCAAAAACAAAAATGATCTCAAGAACCTAATTTAGCTTTCAACAATGCTCGTCTCAAAACGATTCCATTACAAGCACTTTCAAATTACACTTAATCTTTAGTATTGAATCAACATTTATTATGAAAACGAGCAAATTATCTGCAGTCATCTAAATTTAAGTCGAGTTTCGAGCTTACTCAATCTAAGAAGCAGTCTTGCGTGGTAGGAAGAAATATAATTCAAAGTATTAAATTATTATAATAAATAATGATATTAATATTTAAAAATATACATAAATACCTCTTTATAAGCCATAAAACATACATTAATTACTTTAATTATATTACATAAAATTGAAATATTATATCTGAAAAATGTAGATTTAGAAATATCAAGTCACGTTCGAGTTATATCAATCCCACACGAAGGAAGCTAACTTCAAATTATGAAAAATTTAAATCGAGTTAAACTCGAGCGAGCTGTGAGTCTCAAGCAAAATTTGAGCTGAGTCAATTATATCAGAGAACTACTAAATTCTTTTAAACATCTTCAAGACCCCATCGGCCTGTTTGGCTCAAAAACTAAAATAACACTAATTTAAATAATAATAATAATAAATAAAATTTATTACATTCTATATAAATTTTAAATATAAAAAAATATTATTTTATTTCACATACTCAATTATTTTTAATAAAATTATCAACTTTATTTCATATCCTAAACCAACATACTCAATCAAGCATTTTGATGTAAGATATAAAATAAAATTAATAATTTATTAAAATTAATTGACTATATAAAATCAAATAATATTCATATTAAAAAATTATATAAAATGTAATAAAAATATATTTATTATTATTATTTTTAACTAATACCGCTTTTATCTTGATCTTAGTCCTCGCACTAAACAGAACCTATGCATGACCTTAATCCTCGCACTAAATAAGACCACTTTTATCTCTCGAGTCTCACCTAAATGTGTCGAAAGAAAACTGGTGATATCATTCAAGCGGTCAAAAGCCTGCATTCATATCAAAGAAGATGAGAAGACATTTTACAAATAAAATTGCTCATCAACCAAAACTAGGGTGAGAGTATAGCTTGAAAATCGATAATCCCCCGATATTCAGATTGATATTTAGCCCGACTCAAAGTTATTGAACCAAACTACAAGCCATGATCAATTCAAACTTGGCTTGATCTCTAAATTTAAACACAAATAATATATTTATTAATTTAATATAATTATTTATTATTTGTATATAGATATGCATTAGCTATGATTAAAATGCCAGTTAGATTAAGCCAAATTTAAATTCTATCAATTAAAACTTGTTTTTTATTTTTTTAAAAATTAGCTCGAACTCGAATCGAATTGAAATAAATTAAGTTTGAGCCATGTCTAGCTTTGCTCGAACTCAACGCTCAAACTTGGGCTCGTTCTCCCTCTAAACTGAAGTTCTTAATTTAACAAATTACCTCAACAATACGTGCTAAATTCTCCGAATAAAAACTATGTTAGTGCCACAAAAAGAAATCATAACATTTTTTCCCATTAAAGCCAAATAAGCAAGGAAAATTAAATTAAAGATAAACTTTATAAAACTATTACAAGACTAATAATATTACATAGTGCTGAATGCTAACCAATAAATATCCCTAAAATAAAACACACAAAGAAAATATGTATCGCAAAAATAAAATTGCCAAGATGGATAAGCGGGTATACGCAAAAAGAAAAGATAAAAAATGAGTATATCCGCAAAAAGATTGAAATAACATTAATTGAAAATAAACTCAAAGAGAATCAGCTTAGATAGTTTAGACATATAAATCATAAGCCGATAGCAACTCCAATAAGTAAAATTAGATTATTAAATCTTATCCATGTAAAAAGAGAAATAAGAAGGCCAAAAAAAACATAATAAAAAACTATAAACAATGATCTTACATATTTGAAGCTAAATAAAAATTTGTTATTTGCTAGAGTGCAATAAAAACAAAATGCTCATATAACCGACCCCACCTAGTGGAATAAAAGATTAATTTGTTGTTGTTATTTGTTGTTAAAGGCAAATAAGCAGTAATTGCAATAAGAAGCAAATGCATCTTCTTAATAACATACACCACCTTCATCACGCAGAAAACGTTATATAAAGCTCAGTTTTCTTTTTATGCATAAAAATTCATAGAAAGGGACTTTGCTGGGTCTAAATCCCAAATTAGAAAAACAAAAAGATGCGTTGAGCAATCAACAGTCCTCAAAAGTGTTGTTATATCACTACAATGGTGGTTGGCTTCCCGAAGATATCGGATGAACTGAAGAGTATTCGTCGAATTCCAATGTGTTAAGGATGACAAACCCCTCTATTTATAGAGGGGAAAGCCTCATGGCTAGTGGAGAGAAGTGCACAACCTCTTAACAGTTAGAATATCAATTGCCCCACTATTTGTCGAAGTTCATTAAGGACTAACAATGATTCGATATTAATTGGCAGAGAAAGGAGGGTGATCGAGCCTAGATGTTCGAGATTAGTAGAGTAAGACATACATAAGCTAGAGCACGTTGGATGAATGCCAATAGAGGCTCTGTAGCTAGAAGAAAGAAGACGACGGTGCCTTGATTTGTTCTATCCCAAGATATATTCCTCTAACCCATGAATAGCTTAAGTAAATCCTACGGTATGCGAATAAGTCACGATGACCCATGATTAATAATCATGATGCGGAACAAGACCGAAGTTTTCACTTGACTCAATATTTGACTTGATAGAGTTTTCGAGTTCCAAGAGAATGAATCGGGTTAATGAGATTGTCACGTGTTTGGCTTAGATCAATGTAGTGCATAGCCTCAATGGTGTAAAAATCGGACCGGACCGGCCGGTTCGACCGGTTTGACTGGGAACCGGTTGGTAGCCCGGTCCGGTTTTTCAATAAACCCGGAATCGAGTTTGAACCAGGTTAAACCGGTGTGAACCGAAAAAACCGCTCGAACAGGCGGAACCGTGAAAACCGCGGTTCAGTCGCTCCACCTCATAAAATTAAAATTTAAAACTAAAATCTGAGTCGCTGTCACCGCTGATCCCATCGTGCATCCGGTGCTCGCTGTTCAAATCCTAATCGGGCGGAGCCATTGAGCCGTGAGGGAGCGGAGGGCTGGAGGTGGAGCCATCGAGCGGAGGGTCGAAGGTGGAGCTGTGAAGGGCCGGAGGCGGAGCTGCGAAGGGCCGGAGGTGCGGTGATCTTCAAGATTCCGGCGAAGAGGACAGGCAGAGGCGTAGACGCTCGAGAGGCTGTCCACCAATCACAAGATCATCAAAAAAGGAAATATCAGATATGAAAAATGTAAGCTTTATGCAAATTTGTTATGCTCAAATCATAATATAATCGTATTACCGGTTCAACCGGGTCAACCGGTCCGACTGGTTCGACCATAAACCAGAAGCTAAACCGGTTTTTAATCCGGTCCGATTTTTACACCATTGCATAGCCTATCAACGGTTTTGAAATGGATATGTCTGCTTATGTTAATTATGAGCTTGATAACTCATTTTTAGCACAATCTTATAAACAAACATAAAAGTTATCAATCTGAATCAACCCAAACCCAGCCCGACATGAACACGCGCTATGTGAACCAAACCAGCTAACATCCAAAGCCAAAACTTGTAATCCAAGCCCAACATGAATAACAATTAGCTCAACTCAAGTGGGTAGGTCAATTTGCCAGTTGCTTCATATGTCAGCAATCCCCTACACAATCAACCAAAAATATCATCTCAAAATACTTAAATCAAAACAACAACAACAACAACAATAAAGTCGTAACCTCACTGGGTGAAATTAGCTACATGAATCTTTTATTTTATCTTATCTAGCTCTAAGCATATAACGTTATACCTTATAGTTCCTTGTCATATCTTTTTTAGTTTTCTTCTTTTTTTTTTACATAAGCAAAATCTAATAATTCAATTCTTTTTGCTAGAGCTTCTATCAATCGTTGGTTTATAGATCCAAACCATTTAAGATAACTCAAACCCAGCACTAACCTAAGGTCTAAGAAAATTAGTGAACGAAGCAGTTAGATATTCAAATTTGAGAGAGAAAAATAGGGTGGGAACAGGTGGGTACTGGGGACTGGGCCCACACTATTCATTCATCAAAGGTCAACCCTGGGCCCACGCATCACAATTGAGAGAAATGGATGCCTCTGCATTATAACCAGGTGCATACAGCTTGACCGCAAGTAGAGATAAGATTGATAGCGACGGAACAAAGAAAATGAAGATACAAAATACTAAAGATATGAGAGAAACATAAGGACAAAAAGGATATCTAAGGTACCGCAGCTGAATCCTGAGATTTGGCCACTTTGGGCTTCTGTTTTTCCATCGTATTGCAACTCGACAGTCAATTGCCTTGTTTTCATGCTCCTTGTAGAAAAAGCAAATAATGACAAAGAAATACAGTTAGTTGCGGCCTACAACGAAATCTAACATAAATCTTTCCTTTTTATCCTGAATCTTTTTTAATTATGAAAGAGAATTTATGCAAATATTAATATATCATACATGATATAAAGTATGATAATCTTAATAAGAGTTGTGTAAAAAGTGAAATAAAATTAAATTTATTTATTCAATTATGTGTAAAAGCTAAAATAAAATTATGTTTTTACGATTAAAATTTATGTAAAATGTAATTTTTTTTTTTGATAGAAAAAGATGTAAAGTAATTATTTTTTGATTTGGAAAAATTACATATACAAAGTCATATTTATTAAAAATTATAAATTTTACACCATTTTTTAATAAAATCTCACTATACTTCAAAACTTAATCCTTAAAATCAATATTTAAATTTAAAATACTAAATTATATATGCCTTAAATTGCTTTAACACTAAAAACTAAACCATAAAAAATATAAAACATAAATTTTTTTTTGATGAAAAATAAAACATAAATCTTAACCCCAAAGTCTTAGTTTTTATAGATTAGTTATAAATATATATATATATAATCTACTTTAAGCTTAACTTAATGAGATAAAAAAACTCTATTATGGATTTGCAAATAACACATATTATAGTAAAATCCATGAGAATGTTTTTTAAAATGTCATATTTAGATATGTAATTTTGTGGATTTTGATGTACTATATGTAATTATCCCTTGATTGTTGACTTTTTTTGTCCTCCAACCAAATAATTCTACAAATGAACTAAATTAAAGAAATGATGCGTATTATATGGGTAAACTAATAATAAAAAATCTTATCTCAAATTATGGGGGTTGACAACTGATTTTTCCTTTTTTCATTCAACTTTTTTTAGAAAAATATTTTTCTGCTGGTACAGTTGCAGATTATTTTCTCTTTTTTTTCCCTTCCCTATGATATAATTATTTGAATCCCCTCAAATTTACATAAAAGAGCATACATAATGGATATGACCTAAGTACTACAAAATCCCCCTCTTTTACGTTACATAGGTTTTGCATCCATCCTATTCCCCTAGCAATGCTAATGAGGTCCATCCTATAATGACCATTCATATATATGAACATCTGCATCTCAAATACACCATTATGATTATTTTGTCAACCATGCAAAATACTATTATGAAAATGTCATTCCATCAAATAGAACATAGGTAAACAGGACTTGAACATTTTTTTTTATTCGAAAGAAAACTAATTCAAGCAAAAAAATAATCAAAAGCTTTTATTTTAGATTGAATAAAGCACTATATATAAACAGTTAATTCAAACAGTTAAAAAATAAAGCTATGCATAAATGCCTAAATTGATAGATACATTCAAATTTGGTTGTCAGGTCAACAGATCTGTGGGGCCAGTAATGTAAGTTCTGAGCTAATACGCAAAACTCATGATTGTATGAAAAATTTAACTTGTTTTCAATAAATTTATACTTTGAGCAACCTCCAAAACTTTTGTTAACTGAGAAATCATGTAGAAAATCACAGCCTTCCCACACAAAATACACTGATAAAAAATAGCAACAAAAACCACGAAAATGAACAGGATTTAAAAATAAGAAAACACCACAGATATGGAACAGGTTCAATGGAGAACTCAACTAGTTATTAATATTCACAGAAAATGGCATACGTTGTACCTTATCAGGAGCGCTGCTGACCACATGATAGAAGCCTATCCAGCACTGGACCACATGCGGAGAATTGGCCTCCTCCACTTGTGTGTTGACTGCAAGCACATATGTAGCTTCATTATTCACTAATACATATGTATATAAACACACAAATATGTTATATACATGTAGAAGCTCTTGAAAGCCATATAGCAAAGCCCGGTCGACAAAAAAATGGCATCGCATGAGGAGATTGGTCATGTTGCTAACGTGCCACAGCCTGTAGACCTGCCCATTATTGATCTCAGCAAACTTCACAATATGAGTTCCAGATCACTTCTTGTTGAAGAAATTGGTAAAGCCAGCCTGAAACTGGGTTGCTTTGAGGTAATGAATTTACAGTGGTTATCATCCATATTAACATCCGAAAAATAACATCTCCTTTTATCAACTTTTCTTTTGCGTTATGCAGCTATTATCAGTAGAAATTTCACTAAGTAGAATTGTTCAACTAATGCAATGTGCATTTGTACAGCAAAATTACATATTCTACTGTTGAAGCACCGATGTTCCTATACAGTTTAACATAATTTCACGAAATGCATGCAATAAAACCAGGAGTATGGTATAATTGCAAAATTGGTACTTTTTTCAACTACAACATATTTATTTCAAATATGCTAAATGTCAGTGACTAACTTTACGTTCCATTAACTCTCCTTTCACCATCACTACCGCATTAATGCCAACTAACACAAACAAACTCTTTTAACCATCGGAAATGGCCGTAGAATGATGTCAACTTGAAGTGAGAACCATTTTCTTAAAAAAAATAGTAATGATAAAGATATTATGATATCTATTTATAGTAAAGATATTATAAAGACTTATACAACCACCGCAACATCTAACAACTCTACACTGAACAATCTGCTGCAGGTTATAAACCATGGAATCCACAAATCAATCATCGAAGGTGCTCTTGAAGTGGCTTTAAATTTCTTTGAATTGCCAAAAGAAGAAAAGTTGAATTTAATATCTGAAGATATAAAGAAGCCTGTAAGATACAGTGACTTCAACTCAAAGGCTTTCCTCAAGCAATACGCTAATCCTCTCAACGAATGGATCAAAATGTGGCCTCTATCCCCACCAGGTTATAGGTACATTTTCTTCACAAAGCCAATATGCTGACACAAATTAATTCCTCCATAACATATTAGGGCTAATAATTTATTCAAAAATTAAGAATCACTTGATAACTAAGTATTACCTTAGATTAAATCATAATAAACTCATTTGCTTCTAACACTGAAGGGAAACTTGCTCAAAATTAATCAGACTCAACCAAGTCACTAGATACAAAAATGGGATATTTACCTACATGCCACACCATTTAACTTTATTTATGCATTACTCATCTATTCTTAATTCATTACGCTATGCACACTCAAAACATTATAAAGGTTACATACACACACTTGAGTTAAAACTCAGTCAAAATCTATTTGAAAAAAAAAAAATTTCGTTAGTAAATCATTAAAATTACATTTTTACCCTTAATAGTACATATTTTTTCTTCCTCAATGCCACACCAAAGCGCTGATCTGTCCTAAAATCAATTCACGTCGCAGATATCTTCTTCCCTTGCCACCACCTAAACATCAAGGTTTTAGGATTTTCACTCAAAATATATTTAAATATCCTTAAAAAAAATGATGAACGGCTTAAATTTTTTATAACTATAGTTAGGTTATTGAAAAATTATAATTACTCATTATAATAGAAACAAATTAAAGTGTGTATGTAAGATTTTATAATGTTTTGCGTGTGCACAGCGTAATTAAGAAAGAATGGATGGGTAATGCATAAATAAAACTACATGGTGTGACATGTAGGTAAATATCCCTAAACAAATTCATAAATAACTTGCCATGCATAAGAGAGAAGATTACATTATACATACATGTTTATGCGTATGCTATATGTTTGATAGAAATTATGGGCTTGGGTTTGATATTTTAATTTTAAAAACAAAACAAAAATACTCAAAAATTTGAATTGAGCCCAGCTAGTTACAAGGCGGATTCAATTAAAGTAGTTCATCAATTGCTCATTTTACCCCCAATTATTAAATATTACATCTACACTCCCCAAATTCCATAAACACAACTAAACCATAAAGAACTTAAATAAGAGTGTTTGATTTGTTGTATTCTAGACACTAATAAAGATTAGGGGGCCAAACTAGTAATTCAAATAGACATCAAAGGTCACTGTCTAATTCTTCTAATTATAAATCAACTCAATTCAAGATCAAATTGCAATTAAAATTGGAGCTTAACTCACTCAAACTCAACAAAATACCAACTCTTATTCTCTTTTTTGATTAGAGAAAAGATGGGAAGATATGCAAGCGAAGTAAGAAAGCTGGCCTTACAGCTAATGGATGCAATACTGGAAAGTCTAGGGCTAGGCCGGGCATACCTAAGGGAGAAGCTTGAAGAAGGGATGCAGTTCATGGCCATCAACGATTACCTAAGAAGTTCAAAAGTTATAGATAGCATGGCGATGGCTCCTCATACTGACTATGGTTTTATAACCATCTTGCACCAGAACTGTGGCGGTTTACAGATACTTGAAAGGAATACTGGAAACTGGATAGAAGTGCCTAAAATTCCAGAAACCCTTCACATCCACATAGGAGACTTCCTGGAAGTGCTAAGCAATGGCCGCTACAAAGCTGTTGTTCACAGAGCAGTTCATAATAGTCAATACAGGAGAATTTCTATAGCTAGTATTCATGGACTTCCAATGGACCTGAAGGTGACGACTGCCAAAGAGCTTGTGGATGAGCAAAACCCGAGAATCTACAAAGACAGCAGTTTTCTTGACTACCTTGATTTTTTATCTTATGCGAAATCCAGTGGCAAGATGACTTTCCTTGAGACTCTTCGGATTCTTAATCCTTGATGCTGAAGATCCTTTCTTATGTTTTTATGATCAACTGTCAGTTTAATGAGTGATAAATGTTGTTATTTTACATGCAAGATTGAATTCCCAATCATCTCTGAAATATAAGCCACATTGGTAAAGCAAAGTAACAATTATGAATCAAAGCAAGAAACTGCTACTACTTAAATTCTCCAAATTCATGTTAAGAATGCACAGTTTTTCACAGAGGTTATACAAACAATTCAAACCTTCAGAAAAACTATCATAAAGTTCTTCAGCTATAGGCACCACATGTACTTCTTGTGTGTCAATTACACAATTGTATACATTTTTCTCCATTTTGGTATTCATAACTTGCATCAATTACTTTAAATAGAAAATCATTATACATAAATTAACAAAACCCATTAGACAAGAAAGTACCAAAATTAATCGTATCATGGATAATCTAGTCTTTATTTTCTCATGCAAGTGTCTTAAGATTGCATACCTTGGTTCAAATCCAAAGATGTTGGAGCAAAGGATTTATGATGAGCAAACAGATTACGCCCTTGAGTAACATCTAGAAAAGGTTAATTGGAATAAGCAATCAAACAAAAGCTAGAAAATGGCATGCTAAAGGTAAAGCAAGATGATTGCCAAAAAAAAAGGAAAGGTAGTTTTGAAATTTAAGCTCTGTAGAACATTACCATACAGAATCTCAGTAAAGATGCCATATTTATCACTCGGCATGCCTTTGAGTCAGTTTAAAGTTCAATGCCATTTGCATATAAACATAAAAGAGAGGCAACCTCTAAATCATAAAAAGTCTAGTACCAGAAAGTTGCGGAAAAAACAATTACCAGACATTTAGTTAGGAAGAAATTACAAGACAATTTGCCGGTGAGTGAAATAATTTCTAAACCCTTGATTGTAATTTTTCATTTATAAAATATACACAATCTTCCTGGCACCAAAAGTCAATAATTTGCATTATATGCGTAACCACCACCTAACACAACCCATCAACCTAATAATCTCTTTCTCCGTCATCTTTTCTCTCGATGACTATATAACCAACGCCATTTTTGTTTAACTCACCCCAAAACATCCCCTCTTTTGTAAGAGTTAGCGAAGACAAGTAGGAGAGAAGGATCAAATAATACAACATAGTATCGACGCAAAACTATTTTCAAATAAATGGTTATAGCTTTCTATCAAGTTTATTTTTGAAACTCGGGTAAACATGACTTCAACGCACTCTCATTACCAATGATGGATCTCTGAGGAACTTCACTCTTCACATCAAAAACAGCTCCAACCGTTCAAGTCCCACGTATCTTTCACCCCTCTCTTATTTATAGGGGAGATGGACATCTTCTTGAGAACACCCAGAAATAGGTACCATCGCTCCTGAGCTCTGAGTTGGACTAACTTCATCAAGTTCCCACGTCAGTGCTGCCACCTTATCCTCATAAGGAGGGATCCCCACATTTCCACCACATAACTAATAAAAATCAATTATCAAGCAAGAAAAGCCAATCATCATCTTCTAAAATCACAATACTCACCTCATTCGGCGGAAGACGGAAAAGCATACAATCGGTACTCCTCGCTTCTAACCGAGCCCGCGATGAACAGTGAATCAAACACCGCATACCGAAATGCAAACGTACGAGAGAAGAGATCAAGTGCGAGTGACTGTCAACACACCATCGTCGCTCCTGACGGATTTCTCGCCGAAATGCCTGGAGGATCTCTCAAAAAATGATGGGTCCATCCTCTGCTAGCAAGAACGACAAGAAGGGCTTGGGCTCTAGAGCCTGAACTTCGTAGTGGAAGGAGCTGGATGGAACCGACCAGGGATTCCGCTTCAGTCCCTCGAAGAACAGAGGATCGAGGGAGAACAGGGGATCGAAGGCGGCAAGCCGCGCTGCCATTGAGTTAGGTTACGGCTCGACCTCTTTTGTTTGGTGCAAATCCAGCGCATCTGGCTCGCCAGCCCCGCAGCCGACCCACATGCGAAACAATATTTTCTCATCATTTTAAATATTTTTTATTTATATAAATATTTTTATTATATAAACATTATAACTTTATTTAAAAACATATTTATGAAGAAACAAAAAATAATATAAAATTAAAAAAAATTATACATAGTGTAAAATTACCAATACAAAGCATCATATTATATAGGATGATTATTTTTAAACTTTATATAATCTATTTTTATTTTATATAGGAACACCCACACACACATAAGGACTAACAGTTGGGCAATGAACAGCTCAAAAATTATATTATAAGAAATTAATTTTTATATTAAAATTTAGGGTAAATTACACAGGGCGAATGGTGCAGCAAATAAATTTCACGTTTTGAAAAGCCTAAATTTAAGTCCCCTAATTTGTGTTTACACTGTTATTTAGTTCCTTAATTTAAATATCACTTTTTTGGATGATCAGTTAAATTTAACTATTACTTGCATTTATATAGACCAAAATGCCCTTATAACGTTCTCGAAATCCTTCATAATAATGTGGAGAATGAATAAAAAAATTTAAAGATAAAATAGTAAAAAATCAACAAATTTCAAACTTAGGATCAAACAACAGTGCAAACACAAACTCGGGGACTCAAATCTAGATTTTTTAAAATATGAGACCTATTTGCAGCACTATTCTAATCTCAGGCCCCTGTGCAATTTACCCTAAAATTTATATAAAATTTGATGTAAAACTATTTTTCATTAAAAATGATGAGAAAAAAAAGTCTATAACTATAAAACAAAATGACATGGCTAAAATCTATGATTCTCAAATTTAGTCCAAATTATTTAAAAATATTTATTTTATTATAATAAAAAATAAATTCACCAACCCTATTAGCCTGAAGAAAGTGCGAACACTACAATTTCAGTTAAAGATTTTCATTATTTCAACCAAATTTACATTCACGACAATATCCATGCATGTAGAGTTCATTCAAAGATATTTTATTTAAAGTTTTTTTTTTTATATCAGTTATTTTATTACATTTCAGTATTTTCTGATTGCTTTAAACGGTGAGAAGAGAAGATCGAAGACGATCCGGAGCTCGCTGGCGAAGTTGGATTGCTCTAGAGGGCTCAAGACGACGCCGGCTCAGCCTGATGCTTCGCCATTTCCTTCACATCCCTCGCCTTCGCGGCGATCCTACGGCGCGCCTGGTCGATCTGCTCGGCGCCGATCGGGTGCTTTCCGGTCATGTACCGGTACATCCACGACAGCACCGACAGCGCCGCGACGCCGAACCCGCCGGATGTCACGAACCCTCCGCCGATAAGAACGACGGCGATCGCCGCCGGCAGGAGGACCGGGCTGAAGATGACGAGCAGAGGAGTCGCGATCGTCAGCAGAATCACCGTCCCGGCCAGCGTCAGGCCGGACATGAGCAGCATCGATCCGCCGGCCGCCGCAGCGGCCACTGCTTTGGTGATCATGTGCGACACCGGCTGCTGCTGCTGGGGGCGGTTCTGGCCCCAATCTCCCCCCCCCGGATCCGCCATGGCCGATCGATCTGAATATGATGTGAGTTTTGTGGGAAGTTCTATGGGGACTTTCGTCGAACAGGTGGAGGAGGAATGGGGAGCGAGGAGGGTAGAAATAGGGAGAAAAGAAGGAGACGCGTGGAGAAGGAGAAGGCGGAGGGCTCATGCAGTGGGTCTGCGTGGGGAGAATTGGGGGCGATGGAGTGCCACGTGGCGCCTTCGGCGCCTCGACCGCTTTAAACTTTCGAGCGAGCTGCGGTTCCGGCAGCTCATTACGTTCGAAGAT
>JAEMOT010001800.1:265144-289680 GCA_019297695.1 Apostasia ramifera | reverse complement strand
TCTTACATAACTGTTATGCTTTTTGAGAACATGCAATGCACGTGCTATAATTTAAAAAGAATTATAACCTAAAATTAATATTAAAAAATTGAAAAACAAATTAAAGGTTTTTAAAAACTAAAAAAAATTTAGAAATTAAATTATAATTTTCTATAATTTTATAATATTTAAGATAAAGTTAAAAAAAATGAGACGATAAAAATATTTAGAATTTAGTGCAACTCTTCTTATCGTGAGTCTATATAATTTGACCTAAATTTTTAATTAGAAGTAGATAAGAGTATTTTTTTTAGGGACATTTATATGATAGACACAAAAATTAAGTTAATTTATAGATTTTATCATAAATATAAAAATATTATAGATATCACATCTAAAATAACTATTTTTTGTTTTTCACATCTTGCTGTAAATTCTATCAGAAGATTTAACTATAGTTAAATCTCAATAAAATTTCAGTCATTGATCGCATCATTTAACCATCGACGTTCATATTAGGGCATCGCGGAGGTGCATTGGTTCCGGCGACAACGTATTCACGCAAGCATCACTCAGATGTTTGCATCTTCTTCTTACGCGGGCATCGCGAGCGGGCATCAGACCGTTTTGAAGCCGACGACGACAGAACTCTGAAGCTGCAGGTGAGGTAATTTCATATCTATCATTACCCTCTGAGTGATGCTCGCCGTATTAACAGAAGCCTCCCGCCGCGCGGGCGACTTCTGTTTAAAAAATTTTATAGATTCTCCCACCCCTCCTTTTCTGCACACACTTCATTCTCTCAAAATTTCTAGAAAATAGCTCAAAAGAAAAGGAAGATGTACAAAATGCAGAAAAATATTTTAACGATGACATAATCAACGTGGAAGGTCTACATGACAAAATATGAATAAAAACAGAAAATGCGTATTTATATGTACTGTACAATGATGTCGCGTTTAGAGATTTTCAGTCAACCAAGAAGCCATTCAGTACAAAACTTACAATTAAAGAATGGGATAAAATACATACTCATTTTATTTTTAGATATTAGAGTAATATTTCTAAGAAAAAAAAATAACTTTGTTGTGAGTACTTGTTATGTAATAAATTTTTAAAAAAATAATACTTATATAATAAATAAAACTTCGTAGTTTTCTGTTAAAAAAAATAAAACTTACAAAAAAAAAAAAACCCTAAAACAGAAGTCGCCCGCGCGTCAGGTGACTTCTATTAATACAGAAGTCGCCCGCCCATCGGGCGACTTCTGCTCTAACGGCGCCATCCAAAATATGCTCCCTTTATTATTTTTTTAAATCATGCTTAAATTATTAATTATTTAATTAATCATGCTTAATTTTAAAAAATCATCCACCCAATTCACCCTTCTCTTATGTGTGCAAGTGGACCATCACTATTGATTGAGCCTACATAGATCAACTGAGGGTAGGCGCCCAATTATGATCCTATGTTCAACCGAGTTTGGGAGAGTTATTTATTTGCACCTTTCTTTGCTCTTGGTAAGATGCTTGTTAGGATCACAGTTCGAATGCAAATAGCTAAATTTATTTATTTTGAACAAAATAAATGGCTAATTTCAAAGTTAATAATAGAAGTATTTAACATATCTATACTATATATAAGAGTACGAGAGAAATTTTTTTTTATCCTATCTATATTTTTAAAATTTAAAAATCTACAAAAACAATAACAATTGTAATTATTCACTACCTTACAAATAGGTCTAACTTATTTATATTTAATTATATTTTTTTTTTAAGTTTTGGCTGTATTTTTTTAAATTTAAAAATAAGCTATAATTATATTTTGATCTCAACTTTTTTAGACAAATAAATATAAATTATTTATATTTAAGTTCAATTTTTTTTCAAATTTCATATTTATATTTAAGTTCAAAAAAAAGCTAAAATTGCATTTTAATTATAACTTTTTGACCTCTTTATAAATAGGTCCAAATTATTTATATTTATTTCCATTTTTGTCCACTTATTAGTGTAAATTATTTATATTTAAGTTCAGTTTTTTTTTTCTTAAATTATAATATTTATATTTAATTCCAAAAAACTGAAATTATATTTTTGTCCTATCTGTATTTTTTAAATTTTAAAATTCACAAAACAGAAACAATTGCAATATAATCTCAGTATTTTAAAAAATCACAAAAACAGTAATAATTGTATTTTGATCTCAACTTTTTCACCTCCTTACAAATCAGATCAAATGTATAATGAAATGCGTGTAATTATTTATGTACATTTCGAGGACAAAATTTCTAAAAACAGAGAGAATTGTAATATCCAAAATTTAATTCTAGATGTAAAATTTCGAGTTGATTTGAACACTAAATGAATAAATTTGGATATAAAATAAATATTTTTAAAATAATTTATAAGGATATGAAAGGTGAGCGACTAACTCATAATTGTTTCTTAAAAAAATATAATTGTTCCTTAAAAAAATATAAAAACTAGCTAAGAATGGATGCTGAATTTGAAAACTCACAAAAAAAACAACAATTGTATTTTGGTCTCACATTTTCCACCTCCTAACAAATCAGTTCGAATATATAATGAAATTCATGAAATTGTTTACATAAATTTCGACGACAAAATTTTTAAAGGTGGGGAGAATTGTAACATCAAGAATTTAATTTGAGATTTAAAATTTTGAGTTGATTTGGATCCGAAATAAATATTTCATACCTAAAATAAAATTTTAGGACTTATTGATAAGTATATAAATGTGGGAAGACTAAATTATAATAGTTCCTAAAACATTAAAAAATCAATTGGGATGGCTGCCAGCAACCGTCACTCCACCGCTCTTTTTATTATTTAAATAAAAAAACTCCCTATAATTACATTTTTATTTTAACTTATCCAACATCTTATAAATAAGTCTAATTTATTTATATTTAATTATAATTTTTTAAACTGTTGACTGTATTTTTTTAAATTTAAAAATAAACTACAATTGTATTTTAATCTCAATTTTTTACTTCCTCACAATTAAATCCAAATTATTTATATTTAAATTCAATTTTTTTTAAATTATTATATTTATATTTAAGTTCAAAAAAAAGCAAAAATTATATTTTAATTTTAACTTTTTCACCTTCTTATAAATAGATCTAAATTATTTATATTTATTTTCATTATTTTCAAGTTATTAGTGTAAATTATTTATATTTAAGTTCAAATTTTTTTCTCAAATTATAATATTTATATTTAAGTTCAAAAAAACTGAAATTACATTTTTATCTCAACTCTTTTTACCTTATTACGTATAGGTACAAATTATTTATATTTAATTTCAATTATTTTTTTTCCAGATTATTAGTCCAAATTATTTATATTTAAGTCTAATTTTTTAAAAAATTTATATTTATATTTAAGTCCAAAAATGCTAAAATTATATTTTGATCTCAACACTTTTTATCTTCTTATAAATATATCCAAATTATTTATATTTAATTGAAAATATTTTTTCAGATTATTAGGCTAAATTATTTATATTTAAGTCTAATTTTTTTTTAAAGTTCTTATATTTTTATTTAAATCCAAAAGAACTAAAATGGTATTTTGATCTCAATTTTTTAACCTCTTTACAAATTAGTTCAAATTATTTATATTTAATTTAAATTTTTTTTGGTCATTAGTGCACTGAATAAATAAATTTTATTTCTAATTTTATGAAAAATTATATTTATCTTATCTGAAATTATATTTTTATCTTAATTTTTTCACCTCATTACAAAAAGGTTCACATTATTTATATTTAATGAACTTTATTTTTTATTTTATGAAAATAAATAATTTTAGACCTAAAATAAATAATTTTAGATCTATTTATATGGATATGAAAGTTGGGAGATTAAATTGTAATATTTCATATATAAAAAAAATGAATAAGGATAGACTGCTAGCAACCAATTGCAGCAGCCAGCAGCCACCACCCAAGCCTCCCTCTGCCACGTGGAAAGAAAAGAAGAAAAAATTTTAGAAGAGCGACTGAAATTACATTTTGATCTCAATTTTTTCATCGCTTTACAAATAGGTCCAAACTATTTATATTTAGTTCCAATTTATATTTAATAGCTTCTAGGCCAGATAACTTTAATGCTCTCTTGAAGAATAAGATAATATTCAGAAAGGCCAAATGAGCGTATCGAGTATTATCGTATGAGATGCTATAACTTAAGCATCATAACTGATGTTGAGAAAGGTCGAACCGGATCGAGGCATATCGTATCCGATGTTATGGGGAATGTTGAGCATAAGCATCATAACCAATGTACAGAAAAGCCGAACATACAGAAGAGCATTGGATATAAAAAAAAGTTGAACTAATGAGACCATGTGCAATGCACGTGACTTTACTGGTATATATATATAAGCAGAAGTATATTATATTAATTTAATTTTAATTTCAATAAATTCTTTATGAAATATGTAAAATAAAATATGTAAATTTAATTTAATTTTCAATTTAATCTATCAGAATGATGACAGGTGAGGTGTGACAATGATTGCACGAAATGATGTCCTGGCACCTCCCAAACTCCCACGCGCTCTGCTTTCCTTAAAAAGCAGGGCAAAAACAGAGCACAAGCCACCAACGGCCCCAATTCTTCTAGAAAGCGAAGATCAAATCCCAAGCTACGAAGCAGGAAAGCGAAGAAAGCGAAGAAAGCGAAGAAAGCGAAGAAAGCGAGAGCGAAGAGAGCAGAAAGATTGAAGAATTCGACGAAAAACTTGAGAAAAAGCTCATCTTTGTCTTCCCCTCGCCGTAGTGGAGAAGCTCCACCATGGAGCGAGACAGGGAGTCATCGCCTTCATTTTGGTCGCAATCTCAGAGAGCATCCTCCTTCCCTTCTTCTTCTTCGATGAATTCGTCACCTTCGTCTTCTTCTGGGATTCGGCCATGGGTTTTGGTCCTGCTCGCATCCGTGTTTGTCATCCTCTTCATCCCTTCGTTTATGTCTTCCAAATCTCACGGGTTCCGCCCGAGCTTCATGAAGAACGGTTGGGACGCCCTCAACCTCGCCCTCGTCGTCTTTGCGATTCTCTGCGGCCTCCTCGGTCGAGAAGCTGCCGGCGATGAGAAGCTCCCGGAGTCGCCGCGCCATTCTAGGGAGTGGGTTGACCTATGCGAGGCGAATCGGACGATGGGGATCCGGCGAATGAGGAGCAGCAGCTCATATCCGGATCTACGGCTGGAGCTCGCACAAGGCCAGGAATGGGGTTTGCCGGCTGGCTGGAAGTTCTCCGATGACATTGAACTCTACCGTGGACGGCGACAGGAGAGACAGGAGATACGTGGGTGGGAGATCCCTGCGGAATCGCAGGCCAAGACGATCCCGGTGGACACCGTCGTACTCACTAAAAGTCACTCTAGTTTCCAACCCCCACAGCCGACAGCTCCTCCACCTCCAACCCCGCCGCCGCCGCCGCCGCCGGCGTCCGCAGGACAGCCTAAAAGGAGAACAGTGAGAAAGCTGCCCGAGAACCATCCGGAAAAGGATGAATCGACAGCAGCTAAATCGAGGGACGAAGAGAAGCTACATTCGCTGGTAACTCACCCACCGCCGCCGCCGCCGCCGCCGCCGCCGCTGCCGCTGCCGCTGCCGGCTGCTTCGGATAAGAGGAAGAGCCATAAAAGGAGGAGCAGCGCCGCGGCGAAGGACATCGCTTCCGCAATCGCGCTCTTCTACCAGAAGAAGAAGCCGAGGAGTAAAGGGAAGAAGATCCACAACGACGTATCAAGTGCGTTGGCACGGGCTTCGAGTCCTACATCTCCTTCTCCTCCACCACCTCCACCACCGCCGCCGCCACCGCCGCCGCCATCCTCCGTCTTATCTCAACTATTCTCCCACCGGAAGGGGGGAAGCAAGAGCAAGAGATACAACGCCCACGAATCACCGCCACAGCCTCCGCCGCCTCCCCCTACGCCTCCACCTCCACCGGTCTTGCTTCGTGCTAAGAACTTAAGTCACGATTCCCTGCAGAAGAAGAAGAAGGATCAAGCAGTCCTCGCTGACTGCCCTCTGCCACAGCAGCCGCAGCCATTACCGCCGCCGCCGCCGCCGCCGCCGTCAACCCCTCCCCGGCCTTCACGGAGAAGAAAAGAAAAGAGACCCATCTTCCCCACATACCCCATCGCTCCATCGTCTCCGCTCCCCGCGCCCCCGCCCCCGCCTCCGCCTCCGCCTCCGCCTCCGGCAGGCGATGACGACGTCGCCGAATCAAAGATCGCCGGAAGGGAATCGTTCTTACCCTTCTGCCCAAGCCCCGACGTGAACAACAAGGCGGACGCCTTCATCGCCCGATTTCGCGCCAGGCTGAAGCTGGAGAAGCTCAACTCCCTCCGCGAGAAGCAGCGGCAGCAGCAGCAGGATGCGCCACAGGAACGGCAGCAGGAATTGGAGACGGAGATCGACGTGGAGCAGGAGATCATGAAGACGGGATTGGCCGGCGTTTCCGTCTGACTAACAAATACTTTTTAATTCTTTTTTATGATTTTTGTTTTTAGCACGCGTTTATTTATTTATTTATTTTTGTAAGATTTATACGTAATTTAATTTATATATAAAATGCTTGATTTGATTATTTGGGTAAATTGCTTCATGGTCTTTAAGGTTTGGATCTCATTGCTTCGAGGTCATTGAGGTTAAAACCAACTCCCCTACTCCCTAGCGAGAAATGAGTTCATCTGTGAAACAAAAGAGTCTCAGTTTTAAACCTCACACTTTTAAATGGGTGAGAAAATTATGATGTTTAAAAGCAAAAAAAAATATAAACGATATAGATTTTCGTCATTTTTTCTCATTCCTTAAGCACAATGTTACTTTTATTTTATAACATCGTATATGAATTTTATTGGGCAATGTGTTAATACTTTTGTCGCCATCCGTAGCAATCTTTTGGATTGAAGTTGATCGTAAGTTTAAAAAGATTTGAAAGAAGAAATGACAAAAATTCATCTAAAAAAAAATGAAGCTATTTTGTAGTGGAAGAGATTTGTGGGACGGGTATGTGACTTCAGGTTTGTTTGAATAAATTTATTTGAGATTGACCACTTTTCATTTTATGACATCAAGTGTGTATCATATAATATGTAAATGAATAAAATAAGTTTTTCGGCTATGCGTTTGATGCTAAAGGATGGCGTTGATAAGTGTTGGGCGGCTTGCGGCTTGGGTGCCCTAAGATGCATATCTCCACGCGGAATAGACATGCTAGAGAAATCTCTAATCGAAACGTATATGTATATATATATGTAGCACAATTTGGAAGCTTGAGTATTGGGATAATTTATAGTAGCAAATGTGTAGGAATATACATAGCTGATCAATTGATATATTCAGAACATCAGAGATCATTAGTTTAAGTAAATAGAAGGGAGGCATGAGTGGTTAGAAGGATTACTTCGACGAGTAACACCTTATGATACATATGTCAGGATCAAAGAAAGACAATCGAATGAGATTTAGAAAAAATTATTGTTGCATAATCTACTCTTAAATTTTCCCAGGATAACTTATATTGTAATATCCAGTGATCTAAATATAGAAGTATTATCCACTTTGACTTTAGAGAATTGCATAACTGAAGCACTTCTCATTTCATAAGAGGTCAATCATTCTAGCACTATTCCAGCTAACACGAGCATATTTAAGTACAGAGTTTCTTATTATTAATATCACAGTTTTGCATCAAAAAGTGCGTCTATCATTTAACATCACATTATTTAATTATAAAGCTCATAAACTCCCCTCTCTTCGATATGATAAAATGTATTCATGTTTTTCTTCGCCACTCATTTTCAGATCTAGAAGTCTACCAAAAACCACGCTTTACTCAAGTGATTTCTTTTTCTTAGAACATTATCTGGCAACCCTTTTTAGCCACGTAACATCGCATATGTTTTATTTGATAAACAATTGGTGAGAGTTTGCCAAGTTGGAGAAGGAATTGAACATGAGGTTGCGGCAAGGGTGTTAATACGGATCGAAAATCGAAAATCGATCAAAAATTGAATCAATTTTAGACCGAATCGAAATCGAATCGATCTAAACGTGCCGACTAACGAGCTAAAAGTTTGGCTCGGGAATAATTTCAAACTGATTTTGAGCCGGGATAGGCTCGACTCAATCCAACTCGAAATCAACTCGATCCAATCTACTTCAAGCTGATTTCAAGTCGATCGAAATGTGATCGACCCGATTTCGAGTCGACATTAGCTCGGCTCGAAGTCGAACCCAATCGACTTTGAGCTGATTTCAAGTCGATCAAAATGTGATCGATCCGATTTCGAATCGGTATTAGCTCAGCTCAAAATCAGATCGATAACAGCCTTGGGTTGGGGTAATACTCATGTGAAGGTGGTAAGTGGCTTGGAGGAGTGGGTCTGTCATTCCAGCTATGAAACAGATGGCTGACAACAGCTGGACATATTTATATATATATATATATATATATATACGGGTTGGTACAACTGCACCGTTTCTTGTTAATATTTAATTTAATTTTTTTTATAAAGGATTAAAGTCGGTTTCCACACTGTATATATTTCTTTGACTATAGGATTGCTTAGTTTGAGAAAAAAATTGAGAAAAATTTTGTTTCTTTATTTAGTATATAAGTCTCAGTTTATACTTCACACAAATATTTTAATTTATGATTAATCTGAAAGAATCAACCAATGTCTTAACATTAATAATTCTTCTTATAAGAAGGCTACTCATTGCGTTGCTGCTCATAAAATTAAAAAACATCTTACAACTTACCAAGCTTTTAAGTCCTGTTTGACGTGAGGACCAAAATCAGAATCAAAATAATACTAATTTAAAAAATAATAATAATATAATAAATATTTGTTTTAATTATTCGACACAAATTCTAATATAAAAAAATAACATTTTACTTCACATACTCAATAATTTTCAATAAAAATATCAACTTTATTTCACATCCTAAACCAAAGTACTCGATTTAAATATTTTAGTCAAGAATATGAAATAAAATTGATATTTTTATTAAAAATTATTGAGTATATAAAATAAAATAATATTTTTTATTAAAATTTGCATAAAATGATTAAAACAATTTATTTATTATTATTTTTATTTTTTTAAAACTAGTATTATTTTGATCTTGATTTGATCCTCACGCCAAACAGGACCTTAATGTTACTTCCAACTAGTCACATTTTACACTTTCGATTATTTGGCTCTTAAAGTTATTTCATTTCTGACATATGTGCAACATCTTTAGTGTGAAAGTCAACTTGTAAGTGACCTAATAGCCTCTCAATTTATTTTTTGTCATATCAACTTAGCCATTCAAAAAGACATTGTAGTTCGATTGTTAAGCCACAAGCAAGATAAAAGGAAATTTTTAAGTTCGTATTTAAATTTGCCTCTTGTTCGTTTGAATAGTCCTAATATTTAAATAAATTTTAAAAATAAGAAAAGAACTTTAGCTTGATGTAGGACTGTTATTGGACCGATTTAAAGCAAGTTGAAGGCAAAATATGAAATTGAAAATTTTAAGCTCTGCTTGGTCAATATCGGTCTGAAATTGAAATGGAACATATGATTTGACCTAGTCAGGCACGAATCGATTTCAAACTAGCCCAAATCATGATTCGAATCGGCTCATAATTGTAAAAAAGATAAGAAAATTATGTATTTAAGGAGATTTAGTCCCTAGAACTTAGAAAGAATAAACCTTAAATCTTCCCCACTCTATTACTATCCCACTAAGCTAAGTTGTAAGTAAAAATATTGCATATATATTTCAAGCCAGCCAGAGCCAACTCGAAATGAACTTCAACCCAAAGTCCCCAGCTTATGATTAGATTAAAAAATTTCGAAATGATTTCGAGTCGATTCAAAAACTGAATCAAATTCCGAGCGAATTTCAAGTTTTGGATATTTTTACATCTCTAACTTGATGCCAGCCCTTGAAAACAGCCAAGTACAATATCTGAAGCACAAATGTGAGAAAATTGTACTGTTAAAAAAGAAACTGACAATAAAACAATCAGCAAGAAACAAAATCCTCTCCTTTTTCATCTAATCAGAACAAGTCAGGAGTAAAACCAATGAGGGGGACAAAAATCAGCAGCAGAAATACTGATTAAATTGCTTTTATAGCAGAAAAATAATAAATGTACCTTTTCCAGTAAGATTCTCAGTCCAATATTTCGATCTGTGCTCTGGTAGATGCCCTTCGGAACCGCATGATCTCTTTGTAGAATTTAACTTCTTCAGTGGCGTCAGTGTCCAGTTTTATAGTTAAAACCTCAAGCGCTGATGAAGCGGCAAGAATAAATTCTATAAACTCTAGCTCAGGCCGCAAGCCCATAAGCTCAGTTAGCCTCACACGTCGAAGCTGGCACAGCCTCGCATTATGGAATTCTTTCTTATCAAAGAAACTGGAAGTAGGTATTGTGGCAATGGAGTCATCTGTGTCAGCCTGCAAACCGAAACTTACAACAATAAAAAAGATAGATTACAGAAGACACATGTAGCAAAGACTATGAAAATCAACCCCTCTCTTTCTCTACACGAGCGCACAATACAGATATAATCTTAAAGAATCTAAGAAACATTTCTTCCAACTTCTGAAAACTTCATGGTTATACAACAACAACAACAACAACCAACCTTAATCCCACTAGGTGGGGTCGGCTACATGAATCCTTTGTTTCCATTGCGCCCTATCAATTACCAAATTTTTATCTAAGTCTAAGTAACTAAGATCACTCCTTATAGTTTCTTGCAATGTCTTCCTTGGTCTCCCTCTTCCTCTTTGTACATGGGCAAAATCCAATAACTCAATTTTTCTAACTGGAGCTTCAATCGGCCTACAATTTAGATGTCCAAACAATCTAAGCCGACTTTCTCTAAGTTTATCCTCAATTGGTGCAACACCAACTTTTTTTCGGATATACTCATTTCTCATTCTATCCTTTCGTGTATATCCACATATCCACCTTAACATCCTCATTTCTGCAATATTTATTTTATTTGTATGTTTCCTCTTTGCAGGCCAGCATTCTGCACCATATATCATCGCTGGTCTTGCTACAGTTTTATAAAATTTACCCTTGATTTTGGATGAGATTTTTCTATCGCACAACACACCAGAAGCATTTCTCCATTTTACCAAAGTTTATAATGAAAATAAATTGGTAAATACCAAAGTTTATAAAATTTCAGTCAAAAACTTCAATTACCATATTCACAAACATCTGAACACCTAGTAATATGGCTGCATTGATAGCGCTGAGGAAAACAGGCATATTGTTAGAGGGGGAGATTCAATGGAGATTTTTCATCTTATCCTGACTAGACTACATCACCACCATAGTACGTGGAGCACAAGAAACCTCAATGAAACCATCCCACTAGGTATTTGACACCTGGAAGCAAACTGGGTAGCGACAGACTAGGCAGCAATACCAAAAGGACTTCGTTCTTAAGCACATCGTACACATTTTTCTCTTTCTTCGTTGGTGGAAATTTACGCATGTACAACGTAACGTTAACAGTACGATTGATTTTGTGACCTATCAAGCTATATTATGTGACTTCTGTTGGGAAAGGGAAGTGCGCCTTCCTAATGCTTTTTGCAACATCTTAAAAAAGAATGTTGGCTATTTTTTGTACCTTTTGTATTTGCTTTTAATTTAACACTAATGGCCTAGGCCTCATTTCAAAAAAACAAATCTTATAATAGCATTAATTAATTAAACCAGGAATAATTATGTGCATTAATCAAACTTAAGACAGGAACAAAAACAACCTCCACAGATTTCCCAAATACTATAACTAAAACTCTACATACATTTGGCCAAAAAGGCCAAATTTCAGGGCAAAAGTAGCCACCCATTTAATATAAATATAACAAAAATTTATTTTTTTAATAGCATCCTATATAAACTCTAATATTACACAATTGACAACAATTAATTTTATTTCACATCTTACACAATTTTTAAATATAACTAATGTTACTTCCCATCATATAGGTACTACGAAAAAGCCAAAAAGTTTTTCTTAAAAAGCTTTTTTTTTCTTCAACCAACAAGGCCTATGATTCGGTCTAAAATTGAAACTGATTTTTAAAATCTTAGAAGCATTATATTAACCGCCTAAATTCGTGCAATGGATTTAAGCCTTACACGTGTCATGGTGCAGATTGAAGACACATTTGCTGCAACCCTTCACATTTCGCTCATCCTCACTCCAAGAAAATAAATGGAAGTTAAGCAGATGACTAGGCATAACTAAGCTTCTTGTTCCTCAAGGTGGCAACTGGCGAAGAAAGAGATGGGGAGGGGCACAACTACTGAAGGATGGTCGGTGATCCTTATCAGAAAAGGAAGGGAGAAGAGTTCCCCAACCGATGGATGGGCTGGAAGGCAACAGGAAGCAAGCTTATCAACCTTATTCCTCAACTGATCAGAACGTTGGAGCGGGGACAACTATGGCCCTTCCAACCATCACCAACTGCCTAATTGACAGAATGGAAGAAAGAAATCCCCATTTTGAAGAACACCAACCCATGGAAGAGGAGCTCCAACCAATGCAGAGGATTATTTTCCAAGACAGCAAGAAATTGAACAAGATGATTTGATGCCAGATGGAAAGGAGGATAGTGTGGCATAAAGAAAACAAGAGCTGTGTTTTTGGGAAGAAGGTGAGCTACCAAATCTTAGAAGAAAATCTGCTTCAGTTCAAGTTTCCAAACCACAACGAGCATCACCAAAGCTTGTGTTCAGTAGAGATGCAACTTGGCACAATAACCAAAAGCCTTTAATGGAAGAAGGAACCATCTCAAGCAGCAAGCTCAACCTCATTCAAACCCAACATAGCCAATGAGGTTCAAGGACTTTAGAATTGAGTTATGGTAACTAAGAGGGTCTAAGGTTCTGAAGGCGATAGACTTGTGTAGACAATTAATGAAGATCCCACTTAGGCACGTGCAGTTGGAAGGTCCCTATGCAGCTGCGGATTCGGTCGTTCTTGAAGAGGGATCAATTGAAGTTGGATGTATAATCTGTGGAAGAATTGGTCGTTAAAACAACTGATGTTGGGAGGTCTAATCGAGGATGGCCGCATACAGTCTAGGCCTTTATCATTAAAAAAAGAATAAATTATACAAAGTACATCAACCGACATCTCCTTTGAGGATATTGCAGAAGTCGATGGGGAAGGACATACCTCTCTCTCACAAAAGTCACCTAAATTAGTTATGTGCATCAAGCAATTGGCTATACTGTTTACATTGCTTTGTATATGTTACAATTTGCGGAAGCAGAAGGCTTTAGCATAAAGTTCCTTTGGTAATTGATGCCCAAACTACTATCAGTTGCCAGTGTTGTTCTAGAATTTGGCTTCTTAGCTATTCAACTTAGGTCTTTCAATCACCGGCTGCAGTGGAGTTCATCTTGCTTTGATTATTTAGAGGATCTCTATATAACCTCACATTCCAACCAAATGTTTGTTTCCCTCAAGATATTGTTGCTATAGCCTTTAATCCCTTCCTTAAAAAAAGGTCTTCGACCCCTTAAGCGCAACTCACTTTTTAGCAGTTCGGACTGTGCCTGTAAGAATCCGCTTGCCATCTCTGATGCAATCGGCCTTATGATCTCGAATGATGAAGCCTGCTTTGGCTACATCGTCACATTGTACTGAACCATCAAAATTAACCTCGAGTAATAAGGAGGTTGGGGGAACCTATGTGTCCTCAAAGGAGAAACATGGCACCGCTAGGGCGACAGGGTTCCAGCTGCTTCCAAAGTGGTTCAAGTTGTTGACATTAATAGTCAATATAGTAGAAGCAATGGCCTTGGCTGATCGGACATGCCTTCTTGGCACCTTGGAATTTCAAACTAGTCAACAATAATGAAGGCTCACAAGTTCAAGTTGAAGTCACGTGTCTTTTTTGTTGCTTCCAACCTTCACCATCATCTCGAGCTTTACCTGGAAAGAAGTTAAATGGATTCGCTGAAGGATACTCCTCACTTCATTGTAGAGTCTATAATCATCTCATAGGTGATATATTCTCCTCAACAATGTAGCCCAAAGGACACAAAGGTGACTCCAAGCCTCTCTTTTACAACGAGGCCATGGTAGCTATAACTTCCTTGCATGTGGAAAGCCATCATCCTTGCTTGTAAACGAAAACTTTTTGAGAGGATTCATAGTCTTGTTTATTAACTACCCCATCAAGTGGGACAGGATTTCATAGTGTTATCCCCAAGATTGGCAAGTGCATTAGTTATAATGTGAAGTATCTAACTTTCAACTTTTGCTTTTTAGTGACAAGGCTCGCATTCCTCTCCAGTTGGGCAGAAACATACATTCTACGGCTAGCAGCTCACAAGGAGACAAGTATGATAGTTGAAGCTCCTCAAATGGTTTTTCAAAATCTCCTCCATATGTCGCAACACTTCCCTCGAATAAGACTTCTTCGGTAGATGCCTTTCCTCATGGACAATGCTGAAAGAACAACTCAAAATAGCCACACTTGAGCCTAACTAACCTAAAGGTAGGGTGATCTCATCATTCAACCCCCTCCTCAACCAACGGCTTGATTTCTTCTTATTCACCATGAAAGACATTCAACTTGGAGACTCAATCATGTCCATATTAGCCTGACCCTCAATGCTAAGCTTGGAGGTATATCTACAAATGGGTCAAACGGGATCCGAAACAGCTTCTTCCAAATACAATCCACGAATAATCCGATCGAAACTTGATTTGATCAGGTTAAGTTTATTCCTTAATTGACTCGAGTGGATCAAATTCAGGTAGGATTGGAACTAGACCCAATTAACCAAGCATTACTGAGGCAAGAACTTATTATATATTCCTTAATATCATTCAAACCCTAATATCATTCAAATTCTCCTCATGAGTAGAAAGCCATTCGGAAAACACAGCAAGGAGGTTTGCTTCCTCAACAACTATTTCTTGACCGACATCCCTTAAGCAACAATGCTACTCAAAGCTCCAACATTCATCGCGTCTTCCGCCAATCTACAGGCCCGCATCTTGAAGCCGAGTCTTGATTTACTTGTACCCATGAAGATTTCACAAACCGTCCTCACAATAAATGGTAACCCTAACCAATTGTGCATGAAGAAGGAAACTATTCAAACCCCAACGGTTCACCCCTACTTATAGGCAGGAACAAGTGCAGTCATTTCAGGATTTGACTATAACCACTTAGGCGAGAAAGAATGAACTGTCTACATGATCAAGGGGCTGATGTTAACCCCAAAATCCGTGCACTAGATCTAAGCCTTACACGTGTCCTTAGCAAAAGATTATAAAGCGACAGTGCAACACATACCAAAGATAAGCACTTTGATTGAACCTTTACATCCTAACCATTCTTGATGGAACCTCCCAGCACTGGTCGTATTAATGATCAATTCTTCCACTGTATGTCCATCTCCAATCAATCAACCATTGTTCAATGGACATTGACGCAAACCCATCATACAACAGTTAAGGCCTCACTTGCACTACTTCAATTCAGCTGGCACATAACTTTTACCGTGTGGTTGGCACGTGAACCAACTCCCATAACTTCGTAACTACCTGAAGTCTTGAATCACGCCAACTAGAGTAGTTAAGCTAAGAGCATATAAACACATGTACACCCTCCTTTGAGAGACACACACACACAAAGAGTGCTGAACAAAGCTTGCACCTAGCTCTTTTCTTTTGACATAGTGCAATATTTCAAGCCACCTCAGGGTGCAGTAGGTTTTTCCTTGCTGTGACAGTTTCCCATGGAAAAATCCTGCTTCGATCTCTTTCTTCTGGATTTTCCCTTTTTAATGACCTCATAACATATCCTTAATCTCCAGAGAAGGCCCACAGGGTGCCAAGGTTCTTTTGGTTAGACAAAATGATACGTTAACACATCAACTAAATAAATTAATGATATTTTCTTAATAACAAACCTCTATTTCAAGTTCCTGGAGCACAGGGCTATTTTGCAATAGAGACTGAAGAGCAATCACATGCTTCTGGTCTTGAAAATTAAAGCAGCTGAAGAACACTTTCTTCAAGCAAGTATATGTAGGAAATCGCACATATGCTTGGCCTCTGGTCATGAACTGCAAAAGCAAGGTGCAACCCTTTGTAAGCTAATATTATAAAATTGGAATACGAATAATCATATGCACAATACAAATAAAAGACATTTCCATATTAAACACCCAAAACTTGATGTTTACATAATAGAACAAGTAATAACATAAAATAATACCTCAGTTAACACCGTCAGCTATGCTTACAGTAGTCCACCTTAGACTAATTAATTTGGTATTTCTATTGGTATTATTTTTATGTTGTTTAAAATTCGTTAGTGTCGCATATATAAATAGACAGATATGAATGCCCCATACTAATATTCAATTTTACTTGTGTCACGTATCTAACTGCTGCATTGGAATAATAAGGATTTACCACTTACATCTAGAAAATTATGTTGCAACTCCAGCTTCTCAATCTTAGGGATGTTGCTCAGATACTTAACAAAGTAGCAATCTTCCACATTTTCAGTATCCCCATTATCAAAATCCTCATCCTCATTATCAAGCTCTTCGTCATCTTCCAAACCGATAGATAAATTTGCCAATTCTGGAGTATTTTCGAGATGAATGTCCTCAAACACCCCCTCAATCACTAATTCCTGAAGCTTGGGAGCGTTAAACTTAAGGTGGCAACAGCCATAGAAGTCCATGAATACCAACTTTCTTATATGTGGAGATTTTGAAATCAGACATGCAAACTCATCATCAGAAATGTTGACATTTTCGAGAAAGAGATCAGTGAGTAAACTGAAACCACTGAAGGATCGAGGAAGCTTAAACTCGCAATCATGCAAATCCAAAGTGACAATCGCACGACAAGAGAATAGAGATGAAGGCAACTTATACAACCTGCCAGGACAGAATTTAAGTGCAAGTTCCTTCAAATCGTTTCTTGATAAGACAACTATCCAACGGTCAACTGTGGCCAAGTCTTCGATGAAACCATCAAAGACAAACTTGTGAATAGGTCCATTGTGAAGTAAGAGAACTTGATCCACAATTTTATCAAGTTGATTATGTACACTTGATGGAACACTTTGCTTGTTAAAAATAAGATGTGGGATTGTACACCACAGATGTCTCCATCTACTTGACAAAATACTTGATCTCACGGCATCTGCTATGGGCAAGCACATGAGTATAACCTCAATAATGTTGCTTGGCATAGTGCTAATTCTATCTTCCATCTCAAGCATTTCGAGCTGTTCAAAACAAGTAAAACCAATACTTGATTGCTGTTAAACAAGATTAAGAAACCCAAAACAATAATCTAAAATGTAGTGTAACAGCTAGTTAGAACACCACAAGGTAGAAAAAATGGAAAATTACACGACAAGATTAAGCATAGGTAATAAAATGGAATTTTTGTCAAGTAACTTGAATTGGTTATGCATGAACAAAGTAACTGAGACAATCCAGGGTCTTGGTTTAATCAAACAGGGTGTTGGTCGTTCAAAGAAACTGTAATCAAGGGATTTGGTTGATTAAAGAAACTGTAATCTATGTCAATATTCGAGTTGCTAAGTCTAAGCTTGTCAATGATGCTATTGTGCACTTAATTCTCTATGATAGTATGCATGATCATATTTATTCACTCAGCAATGTGTGGATCAACAGATAAACAGCTTAGAAAAAAAAATTGTTTATTGTTCACCATGACAATAGCAAAGCAAACAATAGTCACCATAATATGGCTTTCAGATATGAAAAATAGGATAAAATTCAGGGACCTATGTCCAAAATGTGCCAAATCTCAGGGACAGGATGTAATTCACCCTATTAAAGACAAATCTCTAACATAAACGCCTGAACAAATAATGGGAATTAACAATAACATTCCAAATTTGTCGCAATTAACAATCATCAATGAGATTGTGAATCATTAAAGAAAAATTGTCAGCATGCTTCGTTGAATAAGGGAGAAAGGGGGAAAATATATTAATATAAAAAGCAACAATAACCAACTTCCAACTTTAACCCCAAAATCCAAGGTTTATTTAGTTATTATGAAGATCTCTATATCAGATTCATTTTATACAAAAAAAAGATTTAATATAAATACTCTCAGGAATATGCTGAAATGACATGCATATCCTTCAAAGTATCATAGTCCAACTTTAACAACAAATATGTTCCAAGGTTTTATTTTATCAATTAAAATTGCAGAAACAACATTAGACAAATATTTAACAATATTTATGCTTTCAACAGACATTTAATACTCACAATACTCCCTGGCAGCCAAGTTCAGATATTGTCCTCGCTCATGTATGACTCAACTCAGTAAATGAGTACGGAAGTCCAACAAAAAGGTAATCCACTCCTCTACTAAGACTAGGATAATAAGACAACAGATACTGGAAGAGAAGTATTTTATATTTAGGTCTTTATCTCCTACGAATGGTAAATTCTGACCAATCCTGGTAGCTGCTTTTAATTCTCTGGGGATTTCTGGTATCTAATAAATTACTGAATGATGACCTTTTGATTCTATTCAGCTAGGTGCAGAATTTTAGGGATTTAATCACTAGCCACAGCAGCTGGTAACTGAGGCCTTTCATCAAAAGTCACCTAATTTGAACGGCTGATCTTTTAAATCCTTCTTAATCATTCATTTTGGTTAGATCCTAAAATGGCAATAATCTTTTACAGATCCTTTTGACATGAATCCTAGATCCCTTTTGGAATGATGCTTTCTATACTCTCCAAAAATCTGGCCAAATCATAGCAGCTTATTTTGAATTATCAGACAATCAAAGGATGATGAACATTTTTTTTTCACCAAAGTATTTAAGTCAAGGATTAGTATCATGCATCCTTTACCATTCTTATATGTTACGAAAATTTCTTCAACTTATCATTCCCTTCAATCTGGCCATGGATGTTCTTCTTAGTCGTAGATTCTCCTCTGCTAAGCAATCTGGCCATTCCTTCCTACCTAAACATCCTGCACTACATTGATAGAAATTTACTAATGGTAAATCTTGAACTTGTTAATCAAGGTTCTTTGGCGTGAACAATGGAATTTTACAAATCGTATTTGGTATTATTTCCAATTTGAGATTAACCCAAGCTTGAACTGCATGCTATTAATGAGTTGCTTGGAAGTAACCAATGTTAAACTGGATCCAATAAGAATTGAGCTGACATGAAATTCTAAGTGTGAACAAGGAAATTCAACACATAGATAACTAAAATCATACACAAAAAACTCAAATGCAATCAAAAAGGCTGAAACTTAAGCTCTACTCATGTTTATTGATTCCATGCCTACTAACAAGTAAATCACAAGTTGTGACATGCATTACAAAAATAACACATAAGACCTGTGGTGTATAATCATTCGTATTGCTTAACACATGCCAATGGCTTGCAACATACTGATAATATATCAAAATTTTGGTTTAATCCAAGTTGTAAGCTACTTAAAATTTAGTTCCACTAAAAGCAATTAGCATTTGCGTTTAAAGATTTTGATTTCTTTCACCAAACATCAAATGGGGGAGCTTTAAGCTTAAAAGTGAATAACTGTCGTACCAGACTAACCCTCAAAATAACTACTATCCGTACC
The DNA here is from genome assembly GCA_019297695.1 of Apostasia ramifera. Classification (NCBI taxonomy): domain Eukaryota; kingdom Viridiplantae; phylum Streptophyta; class Magnoliopsida; order Asparagales; family Orchidaceae; genus Apostasia; species Apostasia ramifera. The sequence goes on along the minus strand of JAEMOT010001800.1, from coordinate 269,984 downwards.
CTTCCCCAAATGTCCTTCTCCAATAGAGTCTAGACTTCTATCAGGAAATAAACATCTCACCCAACTTACTTTTGAACTAAAATTCAAGCATCCTGAAAAGAAATAAGGAAAATAGATGCTCTGAGGTGATTAAATAAACTAAATCTTACCCATCTTACCTTTGAACTAAAATTCAAGCATCCTGACAAGAAATAAGGAAAATAGATGCTCTGAGGTGAGTAAGAGAAGGCCAAATTAAACTAAACACATCATTAAACAAAGGAACCATCAACATTCCAGTTCTTTGTCGAATTGGACACAAGTATTAATCCATGAACAATGAAGCCCTGCAAGGAGACAACGATTAGATATCTCTACCAACACATTAGATAGCAATATAACATCACAGTTTAAGCTAACAAAAAATAATAATTTTTTTCGCTTATCACTAAAAACATAAACAAGCAGCCCCCGTTACTCCACCACACTCAACAACCAGTCCCCACCTCCCTCCACATCCAGACGCCAAACGAACAAAACATGCAAGGAGCGACAAAGAACCAGCAGAGACCTAATCGCAGCATAATTCCTAGCCAATGCAGAAAATTATTCCGTAAAAGAGTGCGCCATCCCTAATCGACGAAACAAGCAGCTGGAAGAAGCAAAACCCACCAACAGAAACCCTAGAAAACTCTCATCAATCATAAAACATCCTTCAAGGAGCATACCGGTCGTTGGACTGACCGACGCCTCTTCGCCTTCCGCCCGATCTCTTCTTCTCAGGAAGAAATCTGAACTCCCTCCCTTCGGAGGATCAAAAACGCATTGAAGAAAAGGGAGAGCTCGAGGTGCCGGCGGACGCCGCGGCTTAAGATTAATGGCGTGTAGTTAACAAGCAATGGTGCTTCCTTTATAGCAGCAGAGTGCGATTGCACACGTGGCCGCACGTGGGAGCTCCACGTCAGCCGCTGGTGTGATTTAGAAGGATTTAACTCCGGATTCTTCGCAGCTGGACGAAGATTTTTCCGAATAAATTAAAATATAAAAAAAAAGATTTTTCCAAGAAATCAACAGCTGTCAACGTCAGAGCTGATTGGGCGGGCTGAATCGGGCGGCCCGGCCCGGCCCGGCCAGGCCCGACGTAAATTTACAAAAAATTTGTATTTCATTCTTTGCATAAAAAAAGAACTAAAAAACATTTCTTTTTAAAAAAAAATTAAAAAACGAATAAGGTAAATTGTTAGGTCCCTCAGATAATAATCCACCATCCTATTTCACGAAATTTAAAATATTGTACTAAAAGAAAAGAATTATTATATTTAAGTATTGAGTTTTATGTATTAATACCATTTGATCGCAATTTTGCGAGAAGATTCAAAATAGCTTGAAAATTGAATTGAATTTAAATTAAAAAGAGCTCAACTCGATCCAAACTAGCCGACTAATGAGCCGTTTCTATGGCTTGAGATTTTTATTAATTTAGACTTGAGCAGACATAGAATCGAATCGAGACTATTCGAAATTAGATCGATTAAGAAAATAAAAAATATTATATATATATACATGAATTGGGTTTTGAACGTTAATTTTTATAATTATTTGATGAAAAGAATGTTATAATTTTTCAATAAATTTTATTCAAACTGAATGGTCACGATTTAAGTTTACTAAATATATATATATTTATACATATAATTTAGCTAAAATATCAAAATTAATGAAAAGTCAGTTTGATTTTGGCTCAAATCGAGTTTGATCGATAACAAATAAGTCAAATCTAGCTCGAATTGAAGTCAGATCAAACTCTTATCATTTATTCTTGGGATTGAATTGAGATTGAATAAAAAAAATTTAATTCAATTTTGAGATGTGATCGGATTGGCTCGAGATCAAATCATGAACAGCCCTAAATTCAACTTAATAGAAAATATTTAGGTGATAAATGCTTAAGGGCACATTTGGCCAAAAGAAAAAGGAAGTAATTGCTGGGGGTGTTTTTCACAATTTCAAAAGTAAAACAATATTTTTATAATAAACTTGTATAAAAATTTTTATATCACAACTTGCATTAACTCTAATATAAAAATACAATCTAATTTTACATTTTATGTAATTTTAAATATAATTCTCATTAATTTTTATTTTTAATTTTATATAATTTTTTAACATAAATAATTAATTTTAAGAATTATTTTTCATGATCTCTATAAATTTTAAATTATATAATAGTATATAATTAAAAGAGAATATAATATTCAAAATTTTATGTAAATTATATGTTAATGCCTCTTAATTTATTTATTTTTTTGCCTAAATGCATCGTGAATTTTTTAACTAGTCTCTGCATCCTATTCTCTTTTATCTTTTAGGCCTTATTTAGTTCGAGGTATTTATTTTACCCAATAAAAATTTTAACTATAACAATTAACTTTATTTTACATCCAACACAAATACGAATATTAAAATTAAAAGTATTTCATATTTTACACACTTTCTAATATTAAAATAAATTTATTTCCCATTAAATTTAAAAAATAAAATATTTTTTCTTTTGTTCAAAATAAAAAGCTCGAACCAAACGAGGCTAGAGTAGCAAAAACTAAATAGGAGAAAATTAAAGGTCCTAAATAAAATTTATGTAATAAATGACAAGTTGATCAAACAATGATAAAATTATTTGAAGCTAAAGGACCAATGTGTAATAGTTTAAAGCATATGGATCAACATGTAAGAACTTTAATATCTCAAGTACCTATAAGCTATTTTCAAAACAGTTTTTTAAATTTAAATAACATATAAGTTTCTCATCTATTTATAAAATCTCATCCAGAATCAAAGGTAAATTTTATAAAACTGTAGTAAGACCAGCGATGATATATGGTGCTGAATGCTGACCTGCAAAGAGGAAACATACAAATAAAATAAATGTTGCAGAAATGAGGATGTTAAAGTGAATGTGTGGATATACACGAAAGGATAGAATGAGAAATGAGTATATCCGAAAGAAAGTTGGTGTTGCACCATTTGAGGATAAACTTAGAGAAAGTCGGCTTAGATGGTTTGGACATCTAAGTCGTAGGCCGATTGAAGCTCCAGTTAAAAAAATTGAGTTATTGATTTTGCCCATGTTCAAAGAGGAAGAGGGAGACTAAAGAAGATATGGCAAGAAACTATAAGAAGTGATTTTAATTACTTAAACTTAGATAAGAATTTGATAACTGATAGAGCGCAATGGAAAGAAAGGATTCATGTAGCCGACCCCACCTAGTGGGATTAAGGCTTGATTGTTGTTGTTGTTGTTGTTGTTGTTGTATAAGTTTCTCATCTATTTAGAATAACAATTCCATGCCAACAAGCTTCACACTGACTTCATCATTAAAACTTGGACCTTTTGTTTATAAGATAAAAATATCGACTTCAACGGTTTCGGTATTAACAATTTTCATTTTTTTTTATAAATTATTTAAATTTTATATATTTGAATTAAGTTTAATAATGATAATTATTTTTTGAATAAATTAATGATAATTATTGAATGGGGAAAAATTAGTTTCAGCCGAAACTATCAAGTTTTAGTCAAAATTGAAACTCAATAGCCGTTTCAATTTCGATCGAAACCGATACGAAATTATTGTATTTTAAAACCTTAGTTATTTTATTTCTCATCATTAATAATTAGCAATTATGTTCATGGCTGTAGGGCTCTAAGCACGCTCTAGCTTCAAAATTGAGTAGAATTTTGTTCGATTGGCATGAGGACCAAAATTAGAACCAAAATAGTACTAATTTGAAAAAAAAAAAAAATTTTAATATAAAAAATATTATTTTTTACTTCACATACTCAATAATTTTTAATAAAAATATTAATTTTATTACACATCCTAGATCAAAATACTCAATTCGAATATTTTTGTCTAGGTAGTGAAATAAAGTTGATATTTTAATTAAAAATTATTGAGTATACGAAATAAAATAATATTTATTTATATTAGAATTTGCGTAGAATAAATTAAAAAAAATTATTCATTATTATTATTTTATTTTTTAAATTAGTACTATTTTGATCTTAATTTTAGTGCTCGCGCCAGACAGGTTAAAATGAAAATCAGTTTTATCAAAAATATAAAATATATATATAGGCAAAAAATAAATAAACAAATGTTTATATGCTTAATGAGAATGTTTGTGCATAGATTAATGTCTACTAATCTTATATAGAATTTATTCAAAAAAAAAATGTTATATAGAATCATAGATGCATTCAGTTATATATAGATACCTAACATAAATATTCTTCAGGCATAGTTAATGAAAATCAAAATTAGCTTGAAACTCTTGTATTTTATTTAATTCAAAATCGACTCAAAATTCTTCTAACTCGAAGTTATCCCACTCAAAATAAATATAAATATTCATAGTTAGCATTTTTTAATGTATAATTAAAGTTTTTTTATATGTAAATACACTATGATATTTTACATAATAGAGATGATATCACAAATATTATATTTTTAAAAATTTAAAAATATATTTATAATATTATATTTTTGACATATTTAACATGCATAATTGATATTTTTATTTTTTTTAAAAAAAATATGACTTGTAGTAGTGAGACTCAACTTAACTCAAGAACTAATTAAAAATCCAAAAACTTTTGACGGGCTCGAATCAAACTTAATTTGAAATCTAAAATTTAAATTTCGAGTTAAAGTCAACTCGCTCAAAATCAACTCAAGCCACCCCTAACTATACCCTTTTTTTATCATTCTAAATCAGGGTTTTCAAAACCAGACCGGACCGGGCGGTTCGACCGGTTCAACCGGGAACCGGGCCAAGGTCCGGTCTGGTTCAACATTAG